>OMLI01101506.1:22368-38311 GCA_900302605.1 Rondeletia loricata
ACACACACACACACACACTCACACACACACACACACACACACACACACACGCACACACAAAATCCTCAGTGTTCTCTGGTTGGCTAGGAATCAGACTTTGCTGAAAGAAAAATCTCCTTCACTCCCATCCTGATAGAGTCCATTGAAACCCAGACCCCACACCAAGACTAATAGCAATGGGAATCAGCTGAAAATATGTGACATAATCACATTAGTGTCTTAAAGAACACAAAGCGCTTAGTCAACTTCCCTTGATCAAGGCACATCTGGAGGGGCAGGGGACTTGAAACACAGTCCTGCCTTTCCCCTACTGAAATGAAAACAAGCTGTTTCACTATGCTTCCAGGCCAAAGCAGAACAAGAACTTTGACACAGTAATGGATTGCTCCAGCAGCCGCACGGCCTAATGTGAAGACGCCAGAAAAGAGAGAGAAGGGTGGATCTTGAAAGGTTTCAGAATAACGCCCACTGCTTTCCCAGTGCGTTTGAACTCTGGCCTGGAGGACCGAGTGTTCAAAGCTGACATTTTTGTTCATTCTTCCCAGAAAGCGACTGTACAACACAATGCAGTCGTCCCATCAGTTAACAGTGATGCCAGATAATGTTACTAAAATAATATAGTAGTAGCAGGATAATATACCATAATAATATATTATAACCCTAGATTGTAGTTTTCCAATATTTAAATATATGATCTATGGTTTACAGAGGAAACTGATTACATGTAAATACGTCCATGTGTTAAGAACCTGTAATCAAAACAGAACCACGTGAACACAAATCATAAAACAATGCTTGATATACTCATGGAAACTATTTAAGACGGGATCATAATTTTGCAGAAGTAAATAGGAGTGCTGAAATTGTATACACCAAGTTGCCAAAGGGTTTCCAGCTGAGCACATATAGAGGTGACAGTCATTATAACGGCCCTGTGTTTCAGTCCAAGTGTTCTTTTAAAATATGAATGCCAGTTAATATTTTCCAGAGGTCCTTCTACACACTTTTAATGCCCACTTTTTGTCTTCTCCCTATCCAGGGAACAAAGAGCAGTTTCTGTTTCTGCTCTCAGCCTGCTGTGAGAATGAGGGCCTGGCCAGCCCATTAACACCCACCTCAACATGTTCCATTCCAGCGTTGGGAGCTAATTACAAACACTGGCTGGGCTTAAAAACCTCTTATAGACAGCAAAGAAAGAAAGAAAGAAAGAAAGAAAGAGTGAGGCGTTTGATAGAGAGAGAGAGAGAAAGAAAGAGACAGAGAGAGAGAGAGAGACTGAAGAGGGGGGAGCCCCCAAAGAGGCTAATGAATCCATAGGCAACTCCATGTCTCTGCTGCTACGTAAATAGTAGTGCACATATGCACCACTACTTAGGCAAAAAGGGGTTTCAAGAAACGTCCTACTTTTGTCGCTCATCTAATTCCTGAAGAGCAGAGGCGATGAAAGGTGTGGCTGTGTTTCATTCTCCTTGTGCCTCTCTCTCTCTTTCTCTCTCTTTCTTTGCCTGTTTGTGTGTAGTTCAGAATGGGGGTTGGTGGACGAGCAGCAGTGGCCATAACCCCAAATAATGCTGGTCAAATCTGTATTTTGTGTGTGTGTGTGTGTGTGTGCAAATATGAATGAAAAAAATATATAATTAGTGTTGTCTTCAAGATATGCTGATTTGAAGCTGTTATTTAATGACATCTTGTATCACTAAAAAGTCAACTTTTCAGGAGTCTTATTTTCACACCAACAGCTATACATTTTAATTAGACTTTCAATGAACAATTTTAATTTTAATTTAAAAAACGGCAAGCCTTTGATGAGATTTAAGGTAATTAAACTAGTGAGGTATTCACACTTGCTGACATTAGCTGGCTTGTTTCATTGGAAAATATATTTTTATGATCTGAATGTTAAGTTCAGGTCAGAATTATTATTGCCAAATGTAATTTTCCAAAAGTTGAATTCATAGTGATCATACATTTAATGAAGTGAGGCAAAAAATTTCTCTATAAAAAACTATTTTACTATCAGAATAAATGTTATTTGTTGCCCACAACAATTTCTTTAGGTTTGCAAAGGGCTGCATGGTGTGTAAATGCAGAAGGATGAGAACCTTGTGTGTTGAGATAATGAGTCTTTTGTGTGAGATGATTGACACTTTCGTATCGGAAAATGTATTCCCAGATCTATAATCTTGAAAGAGAGGGCCGAAACACCTCATGATCACTGTGAAGTGCATGCGCCTCTTGCCTTTGTAGTTATAATACTTTGTACAATCTTCGACTCCAGATATCGCCCCAATATATCTTAGCAAAAGGCACATGACATGCATGCGGCTGACGTTCGCTCCGAGTTGTGGTTGCTGCAGTAGTTCCCACATGTAACTGTCTCTAATCAAGTCCCGTGCCTGAGGCGCTGAGATCAGACAGATCTCAAAGTGTGCCATCAACCACAAATTACAGCCCTTGATTTGAGGTTAACTGAGAGCCACTCCTCCAAGAATAACAGAGACAGTCGTAATACCAAGACTGGCAGAAACCTGTGACAGAGCTTAGGCATAACACTTGGTATCAATTCTGGCATGGAATCAGCCATTGTTGGAGCGGGGCAGGGGGACGAGGGACGCTCTTTCCCTTGGATATTGAGTATATTATTGTCTGTTGGATTTGTCTGGACATCTTTACGGTCGTCATTGTCACCGGATCAATCCGAGCGCTAACCTCTGTAATGGTGTGAGGCGAGGGTACTTGTTCAGCGGTTGGCCGTGATGACATTTTTCGGGGAGAGGGAGGGAGGCGGTCTTGGCCGAGCACCTTCATGTGCTGATAGTCTGGTCTGTTTTCACATGCCTGTGCAATCTAAATGCCACTTTGCTTGCCAGTAAAATCCAGCACAGGTTACGTCTCCTGCCAAATACCTACTAAACCAACCCATAAAAACAAGGAGTTAAGACTGTTTTATTTCAGCTCGCAACAAGGTTTTATCACGTGTTTTGGCAAGTAAATAAACCGAGAACGGGAGGGAGCGGTTCCCTCGTACGGAGCAGCACAATGACATTTTGGGTGTCAGTATTTCTCTTTTTATCTCAGGTCTTACTTTGCGATCACCTTAGTGTCCACAGGTACCAACATCATAAAGCTGAGGCAGACATTTCCCTCTACTGCTGACACCGCCTGCCCCTAAATCTACTATTTAAGAACGCTTGAACTCATTTGTTAAGATATAGGCCAAAAGTAAAGCAAAAACATTTGTCATCAGTCGGCTATGGCGGAAGGGTGCCCCAAATGTAGACCTTGTGCTGGCTTAAAGGCTGAGCGTGTGTGCTAGCCAGCCCAGCTCATGTGGCTTGTGGGCAGGCGGCCAAGAGCGAGCGGCCTCCTACTGTTTAACGACAATAAATGTACTGCCCCGCTCCATATTGCTCTTGTATTTTGTAAACAAGGTTAATGCTCCTTTTAATTGAGCACCTGGTGACAGAATATGACCTTGCTAGTGGTGACACTTACCTGAACGACTCCATCCAACCACGGGTCAGTCTTTTTTTTGTGTGTTAAAATGTGTAAATGCATAATAATTCGAAATCTGTTATGCACTGTGTTTTACTTCAAATCGATAAATGACGTTCGTACTCTTCTGTGTGCGCACGTCTGCGTCTGATCACTTTGCAGCAACTTTACGTTGTCGCCACGCACACGTTTTTGTCGAGAACACCGTTTTTGTGCCATTGACACAAAATGTAGTTAACTTTTCTCTCACTGGAGGAATAATTCTCGCTCTCTTCTGTCCTTTAAAGGTGAGAATTATGTATTTCTTATTTCATCTCACTTAAGGTTGTTCTTATTCTTGAAGTAAAACGTAAAACCCTTTTACTATCACCTCAAAAGAGGGATTATGGGTAATTGAGCATTGTAGCCAGATAATTGGGCCCGAGGACCTATCCACATGGAGAGAATAACCCTCCTAGTCTGATTCTGAAAAAGAGACAAAGCCAGGGGGTGGAGTAATGTGAGTTAAGGGATTCTCACCAGCTCTTGTGAGAGCTTGTTTCACATACACAGCTCAAAGTGGGGCTAATAACTTAACGCTAGTGTGTTTTCACTCTTGAGAGGTCTTTCTCCTTGGAACCTAGAACATTCTCCCAGATCCCTTGGTAAGGGCTCTTGAGGGACTTTGTTGAGCTTGCCAAATTCTTTACAAAGTCTCTCCCTATTTTTCACCCTCTCTCTCTCTCTCTCTTTCTCTCTCTCTCTCTCTCACACACACACACACACACACACATCAGAAAACATCCTAAGACAAAATTGTAAACTGCTCAATGAAACTCGGTTGAAGTAAAGTGTGATATTTTACATATGGCTGCTCCGCAGAGGGAACATCATCAAGATAAATTGGTGATCCCGTATGCGTACTCCATATTTCCAAATTTAGACAGCAGACATTTATGAATATACGTTTTTCTTCCCCAGATATGTTTTTATTGGCAAGCAAACCCTTTTGTGATATACTCTCCGCTTTCTTTCATGGAGAAAATAAAGATTGTAGCTTTTCTGATTAAGAAACGAGTTGAACAGGAGATCATGGCAGGAACAAATCCTCAGAGACAGAAATCTCTCTTTACCTGAACACCTTTATCTTGCTCAGATAGTTGAGTGGTTAAGTCTGCTGCGTCTGGAGACAAATGTGTATCCCTGCTGGCAATAGGATCGTATCCCAGCAGAACTTTCTCTGCCTTCCCTACTCTTTCCCTCTCTGCTTTCTAACTGTCCTACTAATTTTTTTAAAAATTCGAAGGGTGCTGGATTAAAAATAAACATCTCTTTGTCGCTTTAGAATAATTGAGTGCATTAAGCTTTTTTACCTTGGGAAATGCACATATAAATAAATACAAACATAGATCAAATACTTTTCACTGGAATGTACACTTGAGAAATAGAACACTCATTGCTCTCTGTTATACTAAATTCAACATAGTCATGGTAAATTGGTAAATAAAAAATGTTTAAAAGACAATGTGTCTTGTTGCTATTGAATGCCTGTTGCTTAAATACTGTAACTGACCATGGCATTTTAATCAGTACTGCAGATTCAAGCTGTGCATCAGGTAGTTGACCTGCAGTATATTATAAGGAGACAAAGGGAAACAGATGTAAATCATTATAATCTAGGGCATTACTGCAGAAGTTTGCATCTCCGTGTTTTTGACAGATATATTTTTCAACATGTACCCTGTGTTAAGTCAGGATCTAAGCTAGTGGAAGTAAATGTAGCACTGCTAATGGGGTCTAGATCCTTCTGCTGTGACCCTTACACCTGCCCCCGCCCCCTCCCATCCCCATCCAAGACAAACAGTCCATGGCTGCCCTTGACTCCTCCTCGGGCTCTGCAGCTCGATGCCCCGGCTCTCTCTTAGTGTGACCCTTGGTTGACAGTTCTCTACCAGCCCCGAACTTTAGCTGCCTTTTACTAATCCCGGTCAGACGACAGGGGCGTCAAGTGATCACCGGTCTCGGTATGAGAGCACGCCCCCCAGCGGGAGGCCTGTTAGTGATCCTCCACTGCCTACAGGAAGAAACGGTCCAGTTCTTCCGTTTCCGCTGTCTGAAAACTGTATTTTCAGCCCGCCGAACAACAGAATGCAAACACGGAGGTGAAAGATGACACTTTCAACAGTATTATATCGCAGTTACGTTCAGTTCAAAGTTTAAGCCATGGCAACATCTTTCAGAGTTTCAGAGTTCAGGTTTGCCCAAGTAGGAATTTTATATTACAGATCCTCCACACAGAATCTCCCTGCTGACTGACAACCAAGTTTAAGTGATTGGCCTTTAACCTTTTTGGGGGAAAAAGAAAAAAGACTAAGTTTACAGCTATTGTATGGCTAATAAGTTGCTTTTTATTCTTATATACACTATAATCTTGTGAAAGACTATATAGACATTTAAATCATTTCCAATTTGGATGCAACATAATTGTTAGCAATGCATTATGTATATATAATCCTGTTCTTTGTTTCTTTTTGCTGATACAATTGGCTATACAACTGTACTCATCATACTGGTAATGGTGGAGCCAGGTTTCAGATTGAATAATGGGTAAGGATTAGGAAGTATGCATTCTCTAACTGAGCTGCTGGAAAAGGTCACAGGGAAACATATGGGGAATAATAGGTAAAGGAACATCATAAGCCATTTATATTTTTTACTACAGTGTATGTTGCATTCTGTTAATATCAGATAGCTTTCTATTGATGGTGAACTGTGTGTCGACCCTGGGATGAGAGCAAAATCATTCTGAAAGGTCAAAGATTTACTTTGTCTACATTTCCTCCAAATTTGACTCATAGACAAACAGTTTACAATTACTCTTTCTCAGTGCATGAGGAAATGAAAGCGGTCCAATGTCACTGGGAACTAGCCCTGTGGAATTGATTTAATGCTCCAAAAAAACATGACACAGTACTCTAAACCCCAGGAAATGCTAAGAGGCCATACTAAATCCATTTATAACATGGAAATGAAATAAATGAAAAGAGAATGCTCATCAGTATTGGTATTGCATTGGTATTGCATCATTTCGATATAAAAATATACAAGCACAAATATAGAACTGTAAATAATACCTTTTGATTTATTGAACTCGCTCTTTCCATATAAAAATTGGTTGACATGCTGTATGCCAGTGTTTTTCAAAGTGGGGTCTGGGGACCCTCAGAGGTCCCAGGAGGTCCCAGGAGGTCCCCAGCAAGCATGAAACATTGTTTTACTTCACTACTTTTTCTATTCACTAGAATTTTGCAGTCCAATGTGAGAATGTATTCGGTATTATAAGAATGGAAATCATGATCACGTTTAACCCTCCCCACTGTTGTCTTCCCACCTAAATCAAATCTAAAACCAAAAATTTTCTCCAGTTCCAGATGCAAAGTCAGCTGCAACAGGGGCCGGTAGCCAAACACACAGCCATTTGGGTGTTCTTGCTATAAAAAAACATTTGAGAAATCTCATTTGAATTAATTTGCCGCTTAACCCAAACAACAGCATACAGTTGGCATGAAGACAGTTCCAGCTAATTTGATTAGATAATAGTAACATCTCTGACTGGTGTGGTTTAAGGCTTCAGACTGTATGAAGGGACCAATGGTAGCAGTCAGCGGTTAAACCACAGTAGCAGAAAGGTTAATACACTCAGCACATGTTGCCTCTTACAACAGGTGGTGCAGCACGATCGGCGGCTCCCAGCATTCCAGCTTTTCCATGCTGGTGGCCCCTGGTATTCTGGGATTTACGCTGCCTCCCCTCCTTTCAACCACAGAGGCCTGACTGACAAGCTAATCGTTGGGCTGGGATCCCCTCAGCTATTGATTCCACTGCAACACAACACCTCCCAGTCAATGAAACTGCAATATAATGCTTGAGCTGCAAAGAAAAGGGGAGTATTAGCGTGTTGAGCAACTGGAAGAAATTTGCTGCTGCTGCCTCCACTGCTTGCTCCTCCTTGCAGCTGCTGGTAGGTAGAAACAGAGCGGCACAAATACTAGTAGGGGAAAATGTGTCTCGGGGGGTAGAAGCTTGAAGGGGTAGGTTATTAAAAGCCACAAAGTGGAGCCCATGCTGAGCATAGAGAAATAGCCGCAGCATGGTAGAGGCACAATGGAAAAGAAGGGGGTCTGCTTTCTAAATTGTTCTAATCCTTTGAGTGTTTTATTTCATTCGGTTTTGTAGTTTAAAAACGCTGCCTTCGACTGTGCATATGCTTTGGCTCGCCTACAAGAAATCCAAAAGGGTAGTGTTTGTCAGACCAACTATACATTTGGGAAAGATAAAAAGGGATTATTTACTGTTTGATTCAAAGGATAACACATTATTTCATTCAAAAACTGAGTATCTGTAAGGGTCTGTAGTCTTCCTAATCTTGTCAGACATGCATTTTTTAAATATGGAATTATCAAAAGTATGAACAGAAAACCGTTTGTGTATTTCACCAACTGTGCTCCATTTTCAGTTTTGGGAATTCTATACTCAGCTTCTCTAATTATTGATCTGTGAGGCACAATGACTGCAACAGTGACCGCAATTACTAGTTATTAATGTTGGTTCCAGTCGTTTAGTCAAGTATCCAATTTCCATGCTGTGTGAACACTTAATTAAAACAAATGTGTTACAAATATATATTGGGGATCAACAGCCTTCAAAAAGCCTCTTGTGGCTTGGTGAGTCAATGCAACAAGGAGGATGGCAAATCAATGTTGTTGGTCACTTATGCCACGGGAATTTAATCAAATGTGAATACTGACAATAACACCCAGAGAGGACGCTGAAATTATGGCTAATAGCCTCTCTGGGAAAAAGACCAAACAGTTAGACAGTGCTGTTTAAGTCCAATAAGACTTAAAACAACTCTGTGCCTGTTGGCCGTTCTTCTCATCTTAGATACAATGAAAAATGATAAATCGCTTTTCAAGACTCAAACATTAATGAGAACGGATAGAAATGTACATATTGGTCTTTGATGGGTGGTCATGCTTTCCAGTGTTTCCAGTGAGTGTCCATTTTAATTTCCATATGAGTAACAATGTACTTACTGTAGTGTCAGTGTGACCTCTTCTGATATTTGTGGCCTGTTTATATTTGGTCTTAAACATGTCAACATAATTGGCTGGATCATATTTGGATGCAGTCAGAGCTGTGTTATTTGCTTCCCAGTATGACATGCAGATGGTATATTGGTAGCATAGGCTAAATATGTTGCTATATTGAAGCAGAGGTCAGCAAACTCCATGCACACATATAGACACTGAAAGACAAACATGCAGACACACCAACATAGAATCATTGCAGACTGGCCACACACAATTATTTGAATAACAAAGCATTGCGCTTCTTGTATCAAAACATATATGCAACTTGACACCCGATGCATATGGAGACAAAAACTGTGTACTTCAATGCAATGGAGACTCAGGGTAAAAAACAGTGACAATGCAAATTTCAAAGGTTGCACAGAAAGTTGTCAAAGCCATAATACAGATGAACAGTGGCCATAACCAGGGCGGTACAATAGGTGATACGTTCATTGATAAATACTTATACTGTATGCTAATAATCAATCATGGTCAAAAAGCATGTCAGCCCGCTGGATGACAGCAATAGGTCCTCTTGGCCAATATCACAGTGCAGCATGTACTGCAGCATTTCTGGTCAAGTCCTGTTAGTTGTGTTCATGAACTCTATCTGAAATTAAAACAAAAACGAGCACAGCGGTTCCATTAGAAAAGAGCAAAGTAGAACAGTTTGAACAGTTTCATTATAGTCAGTCACATACAGTACATGCTAACCAAAACTGTAGAGTACAAATTCAAATGCGGTCTTTGTTTTGGCACTCTGAATGTTCCAAGAGAATGACACTTTGAAATGAATGGGAATTCTCAGTGCTCCAAATTTCTGAATAGTACAGTTTGGTGATATATTATCCTCTGGCACTTGGAATGCCAATTTACAATTAGACCCAATGATCGGACGCTGTGTAACAAGGGAACAGGCATGAAAAAAGTATTGGCATCCAACCAGGAACCTGTCAATTATGTGCAAATGGTGTATTCACAAACGTTCAAATTTATTCATACACTGCATGCTGCAAATGAGTTCTTGAAGTGTATAAAACTTCATGGGATATACTGTACATATCAAACTTAAGAATCACTGCCTCAAATGATATACAACAAATTACTTTTCCAGGCAAAACTTCAACAGTTCAAACTCATTTAGGACAATAAGCTGTTCAATAATAACGTATTAACAATGCAAAACAAAAACACCAAAAAACGTAATTAAATTTTGAATGTAATGTTGAACTGTGTTAACAGAATTCAGCAGTATTTACCATTTTCAAGATGCATGAGGAACAGCTAAGTAGGGATCAGAGGAAGCCTCTTTTAGGACCCTCAGAGCTTATAACTCCTAGAGCGCCTGGGTCAGTCAATTATTGAAAATGAAGCCCTTGTGGACGCTCAAAGGGGCCCTCATCTCACTGAAAAGTTTAGCAATAAAGCTTAGTGGGATTTTTTGTTTGTGGAGACTTTTGATGAACAATTTGTGATGACTAATGCCCACCCTTGGCAAAGGAAAGCCTCTCTCAACGATGTCCTAACCAGTTTGTCGTGTTCAAAATAATGAAGGAATCAGAAGCAGATGGTTAGTGCACCATAAATAGCAAAGGTAATTAGAGAGGCTGTCAAAATAGAAATGTGCTGTTGGTTCAGGTAAGAAAAAATTCAACCAATTCTATAAATGATGGCCCAAGGTTACTCAAGGGTTTTATGCAGAATCCCTCCAAGTTCAGCATACAGCTAGTCTTTAGGAATGTAATTACTGGTTAGTTACTTTTTAAGAATCCTTCAGTGTTGTTTGTGATCTATTGCCAGGAGATTTGTTAGTTTATATAGGATGGGTTATTGTTCTTTTTAGTAAAATGTATAAGTCCTTTGTTGCAGCTTAGCTGTAAAAAATTCCTGGAGTTGAGAAGAGAGCATGTTTCCCCTGATATACAGTATCAGTCATTTAAAAGTTCCATAACCTCCTAACTGCCTAAACATGAGCACCTTTGCATTTGTGAGGTGGAATGTTGTCAGGTTACATACTGCATGGCTGCTCATATATCTGCTACGCCTGGTCCCAAAGTGTAGAGCGACACAAGTGATTACTAAATGACATTTTAATCCAAAAATATATATTAAAAAAACAAACATAATAATGCTTTGCAATCCTTTGAAATGGCACAGGGAAGTCATGCTTTGTTTATATATGCGAGTGTCTGCGGTGCACATCCTCTGTGAACCTGAATAGACAGTGATATGGTTTTGAAGTTTTGCTGAGATATATTCCATATGTTGTATTACAGCCTACAACCTTATAACTCAAGGTTGTTGACATTTTAAGATGGGCCAGTCTGTGATTTATCCTTGGGTAATGCACTTTTAACTCAACAAATAGAGTAAAAGTACTTAAGTCATTTCTGTGCATTATCAAGCTTAATCCCTGTTTTAACATTGCAGAAATAAAATAAACCAAAATGTGATGCCACATGACTCAGAGTTAAATTATGATGGCACCTATTATCTTTTTTGTCGCTCTTGTTTTGAATTGTTTGAGGCTCTGGATATCAGAATCTAGGTTATGGTTTTTCAGGGCATTCTCACAGAGACCTGGGCCAAACTGTCTTGCGGTAAAAGAAGGCCCAACTGTTTTGTGAATATGCTTCATATTCCCTGTCCCCTAACAATGAGCCTATGGTCTGCATAAACAGCATTGCTCCGACAACATTTTTCAGCCCTCAGCCATTTCTAGGGCAAGCTCGGACCCCTGGGAGTTTACAGAAATATCTGCAATATCAGAGCGGCTGGCTTTTTGTGAGGCTTACCTTTGTTGTTTCCGAGGGCCACAAAAGTCAACTGGAGCTACTCGACAGCTGACAGCAAAGGGTTATGAAATCCCTCTTATTTGCAGTTTTTTGCAATTGGCAGCACTTCACACCTATTGTTCTTTACAATACGGTGGCAATATTTCATATGTAGTTCACGGGCAAATCATGCAATGTTCCTTAACTGCACTGTACACCTAAGTCATCTGCTGTATTCAAGCACTAGAAATATTAAATAGTGAAATAATGTAATTAATGAAAAGTAAGTTACAGTAATAGAAGTAAAAGGGGCTGCTGTGTCTAATTATGGCACCATGAGTAGTCGAAATTTGTAAGAGCATCCAGATTTCACATAATAATTAGCCTGTCCCCTTTAGTGGGCGGCAGGGCGGCCCAGAGGTAGAGAGGCAGGCTTGTAGCCGGAAGGTCACCAGTTCAAATCCCGAGCCAGACGGGAAAAAATTTCCCCAGATGTGAGCTGGCAACCGGGGGGTTGTTGGAGTCAGAATCAGGTGCCAGTCCCTGCCGTTGTGCCCTTGAGCAAAGCACTTAACCCCTGCTTGCTCTCCGGGCGCGATGCAGCTTCCCCCCTCTCCGGCCCCTCCAGCTTGAGCATGTATTCATGTGTGATGGGTCAAATGCAGAGAAAGCATTTCACTGTGTGCAGTTCTCTGGCCATATGTGACAATAAATACATAAATAATAAAATAGTGAAAATCCACCTTACAACGGGATTCACATGGTTCACATTCACTATTCCTATAATCTCAGACAGTTTGGTTCAGATTTGTGTACATGAATATTTCTAGCTCACCCTAAGTTATAAAGTCACACTCTCTGGAACTGCTTCATTAACAATAAATAGCAAACCAAATGTACAGACATTGTGAAAGCTCCCAGGGTGATTTTCCAGGGATTTGGGTAAATGTTCTGGTTTAGAACATTCAACCATTTTACAGAAATTACGGCTCATAACTGTTGGAATAAGATGAGAACACATAGCCTGTGTTTTCCTGGATTTTATTCCATTTTTAAAAATGTATTTCAGTTTGAATCCAAGGTACTTCTAATTCCAGATGACCAATAGGCCCCCTCTAAAATGCAAGAACAACAATAGGTTTTCTGATCATTTCTGAGTGAGGGCCTCGTAGATAAATAATTGTCAGTGTTGCTTTGCTCTTGTAGACAGTGAAGTCCAGCCTGCACGCTGATACAGGAGGCAGTGATGGGTAATCAGCTGCAAGGCAGAATGGTAGACTGTCTTCAGTGGCAAGTGGAAAGAGCAGCATGTATGTAGAGAGTAGAGCGAGTAGAGAGTACTTTATTGACTTATATGACTGCAATCAAGAATAGGAGTGAGGCTTGAGTAGACAGTCCTCTTCATATTCTCAAATGTAATAAGATAAGATAAGATAAGATAAACTTTAATGTCCCGAAGGAAATTTGTCTTGGGCAAAGGTGCTACACACAACTGCAGTCAAGCAATACATTACAATACCATACAAGGACAACAGGATTTAATACAAAATGTCAAGTTTTTACACAAATTATTAACATGGGTTTTGAGATATTTACATCATGCAACATGTTCCATCTGGGTATCTCTGAATATATAAATATGTTGATCATTTAAATTGATGGTGGAAGATCTAGCAATCAGGAGACAACCAACATTTTATTTTTTTCTTCATTTGAGACCAATTTGAGACATCTGATAGATTTTCAAATAGAGTTAAAGGTGGGGTAAAAACTTACAAAAGTTGTTGGTTGTTCTTACAAAACTCTTTTGTACTTACAAAAAAACGTGTGGTACCCCTTTTGCAATCCTTAGAGAGTTGGACTGAACACAACTGAGGTACACAACTCCTATCCTGTGTAGATCATTTAAGAACTGTGAGAGAGAAAACCATTTCTTTAAATCTTTGTAGGAGCAGGACATCATCAGCTGTTTCCAAAGCCTTTGATAGGTCAATGAGCAGGGCAGCACAAGGAAGCTTACAATCTACTGTATCTACAACATCATTTATTACCAAGGATGCAGCTGTAATGGTGCTGTAGTCAAACAGGACAACTTCAAAACCAGGATCCCAATCAATTCCTGTTGATAAATACTGACAGAAACGTCCAAGGTGACAGGGATGACCATGTGAATTTGACTGAGGGAGGATTGTCCTCTTACTTTCTCTTTTATTTCCAAAAGATGATTATCTAATTGATTATATTTATGTTTCCATAAATATCCAGGTTAGGTTAATTGACATGGCCAGCAATAAAGCAGAGAAACCCTTAGAGTTCTACAGTATGTAACTATGAACACTTGAAATGTCAGGCATAGCACAGCAAATTACTAATTTCCTGTCTGTGTGTATGGCAGCAGGAAGTCAGAGATATATCCTCCCCTCTGGCCCATGGGAAGGAAACAGTGTGAATGGAGAGGAGATGCTCACTGACCTCTGTGAAGAGAGTCAAGGCTTGACCTTGAAGCCTAGCTGACTAAACAGAGGACCCAAATCACCCAGGGCTGAACATGGATATCACTAGTATATCCCCATGATATTCCCATGTCCAATATTGTGTATTTAAAAATATTCTCTTTATACCATAAGTATTTAAATGACCTCCAGCTAATTGTTGAAATGTGATATACTGTTAGAAAAGAAAAACATGAAAGTTTCAATATTCTGGTATGGTAAAAGAGCATTACTAGTGCAATATCGTCTTATCATAGCCCTGCTATCGGTGTCACCATGGATTGCTATTGAAGTATTTTTTTTTTATTGCATCTGTATACAACATTTTGTTGGTGTGACCTGTACTAATGCTCTGTTTTATAAGTATCTATGTAAATTGAATGCAGTATTAGTATGCTAATATGCACGACACAGTGACAATTTACTAAATGTACACATTAAGTGCTCATCTTGTTGAATAGACACACTGTCTTAAAGTAAACCCAATACTCATCCCACAAAGCCTAACATGCTACATGCCTTAGATCATAAAGGTAGGAAGCAACTTCCTGGATTTATGAGCCCAGAACATGGGATGAAACCATTTGGTTTTTATTATTCCATTTACTCTTAGCCGGACCACAAAGTGGTTCTGAGAGCCTGTTTTATGTATTCAGCTGCCTTCCCCTCAACAAGCATGTGGAGCCGCTTAAATAAACCATCAACCGGAGCACAGCTGCAACAACAACCGATCGATCGGAGGCAGGTTACCGTCTGAACGCCGCGCCGCCAGCACGCTGGCTTCAGCAGGTGGGGTGGGAGTTGTAATTTGCTGCTGAAGGGCTTTTGTGCCTGCCTGACTTCAGAAAAACTGTAACTTGTGCCTCCCTTGATAGAGAGCCATGAAGGCTGATAGAATGTGTGTGTTTGGGAAAGATCCGCCGCTGTATAAACAATCGACTCCCTACCATCCACAACATCTGGGAACTCTCAAGTATTGAGGCAGAAACAAATAACCAGGGACTTGTTAGTTTCTGATTAGATTTTAAACAACTCATCATGGCTCATGGAGTTCCCCTCACTGCGGTGCATGGCCAGTCATACAGGAATACACAAGGAATCCAAATAAAAGCAACACTCAAGGCAAATGGACATGGAGGACTTATTATTCAGACTTGCTCTGTGCTCATGTGCATGTGCAACATGTTTATATGACTTTTTAAATTGCAAACATGTAAAAACTTTGGGTGCAACCACTGTTAAGGCAAGCCTTTTCTGGTTACAATAAACCTAACTGTGCAGAAAGCAAATGGTGCAAGAGCTCTTAAGTGTGGGCCTCACTGGCCTGACAAAGATGGCAATCTCTCTGTGGTATTTACCTTCCCGAATTCTGTGTTCTCACTCTCCCTAATCTCCTCGTTCAAACAAACAAGCGGCATCAGATTCTTCTCCCCGTCAGTCATGTTTGCCAGCTCTTCTTGAGTGAAGACTGCCCACATTATCAGTACCGGTAATCCTCTTGTCTCTCTTAGTCTAAAACCCAGATGAGTAGGGAAACTAAAATCTGAACCTTCCCTTGGCTTAGAGGAAATAAAAAGAGAAAATAAAGACATTCTTTTTTGCACCAGGGAATTTCCATCCTTTGAGCCGCCAACATCTTTCTAATTTCAACCTTTGCAACTGCATCTGTCATAACGTAATGTTATCAGTTAGCAGAAGGAGCTGTACACGTCTGTCTATTGTATGGCCAGAGACAGGAAATACATAATGAAATCTATCCAGGAGAATTTACACATACAAACAAAGTCAGTTATGATGCTTTTTCATCACATTATAATAGATTTTGTGTTAAATTTAGTATAATACTTAAGTATACAGTTTCAGCCATTGAAAACTGAATCATGCTTTCACGCCTTTTATTGGCCCATTTGTGCAACCTGTCTACCCAGTTCTACAACATGCTGAAGTACGCCACAAATATGTCCAACCGTCTACATCTACCCTGCTTTGCTGCTGCAATCACAATTCTCACACCTCCTTGTGTTCTTCATGTGTATCTGCTGTCTGTCCATGCATTACACTTATGTTT
>OMLI01101506.1:55144-76822 GCA_900302605.1 Rondeletia loricata
CTACAGGGTGAGGCGCTCTATGAAAAGTGAGTGTGTGTGTGTGTGTATGGGTGTGTGTGTGTGTGTATGGGGAGGGGGGGGGGAGAGAAAGAGAGGGTATAGAGAGTTTCAAATGTGTGACAAAAAAGACTTAAGGCATAAAGGTGTAGTCAAGGGACATTTAGTCAATAATGTATTCATGTTCTAACTATGAAAAATTACCATAACGTTTGCTAATGTTCGCAGTAAGCTACTTCATGTTGTTAATGTTATATTTATCTCATCTCATCTCTCAACAATATTGCAAGATTTTTTTGTTTTTGTTCAAAGACTGGTTGAGTTTGTCTCTGTTTCTATCTGCTTTGCCATCCTCCAGGTAGGGTTTCCCACCCAAAGTGATGTAAATAAAATATGGCCTCCATGTGAATAGCCCAGCCTTAATGGCAAGCTCTTCAGTGGGAGTGAATGTCTGGCACAGAGTCGTGATAAATACGCTGTAAAAGGCAGCTCCAGTCTCGTCCTTTCACCTGACCCCACTGCCAGGCACCAGACAGGGCTTTACCATACCAATAACTTTGGATCATCAGGACCTAGGGCAATTAAATAATTGAGGCCTTTTTTATAATACAGCTAGAGAAATTTCCCCATTGGTCCGTTTACTTTATTACATTGTGGTGAGCTAGGTTTATATTTTCCTGTGTATCTTTTCCTGTAGCCTATATCTGGATAATTATTGAATTAATTAACATAGTAGTAGTATATGATGGAGTCAGCAGTGAATTGGGCAATATACTATAAGTGAGATTTTTTCTTAGAGCAAGCCCCTTTGAATGGTTAATATTTAATAGGGCTTGTAATTTGTGTCACATGGCATTAATGAAATGAGAACTACACCCTTTTTGAACCCAGTGAAGGATTCGTGTTGTCTCTCACCTCTGCAATGACCCCAATCTTACTTTGTTAAAGTATATACCTTGTGTGTAGTGTTCAAATAGGTTGACTGACACACAGACAAACAGACAGACTTATATCATAATATACATATATATCATATCTCAGTATCATAACATTTACAGACATCTTCTTAATCATCTTTAATCTGCATGCCCTTTATTATGCCACCAACCACCTAATAACTGTTCCGACATCCGCTCCGTTCCATTATCACTCTGGACCTAAGACCTGAAGGAGTCAGGGCTCTTTTTCCTGTCTGACAAGTCTGCTCTGGTATCAGCAGACTGCCTGGATCCCTCTGAAAATATTGTATAGTACTTGTTACTTGTTACATATCACTTGTTACTCGTTTCTAAAGTAATACTACTTGTCTTATTACTCCCTATGCAGTAATTCACGATATTAACTATTCTATTACTTTTGCTTTACACCCCATAAATTGCCAATTATTATTTTCAAAAATAAGTTGAGCACTTTTCTTTTAATAGAACAAACTTATTTAAAAACGTTCTGCAACGTTTCATGAAACTATCAATCTGTAGCTGATGTAGGTTACACAATACCTTGCCTGTGAAAAGTGTGTCATCGTATGATTATATTTCATACTTATTTATTTCAGTGGGCATTCAATATTTTAATTGATCTCTATCAACTATGTCAACATATTGCAATTAAATTATAGTCGATATGTCCTGGGGAACAATTAGCCTAAATCAAAAACACATAAGTATTCCAACATCATTAACATAAAACAGCTTGTACAAAACTCCTACACTGGGCTAAGAAAAAATAGACTGACCAATTATGATGAAAACAAATCGTGTGATGGGGTGGGAGAGAAATTCACATTTGTGGATCATTAAAATTCTAATATTCTGGCAGATTGATACCAAAAGTAAAGACTTTCTGAAATTGGTAATGTTATTGCTAGTATTCAAATTAAAATAGCGACAATGAAACACTAACACTAACACACTACTACCTAACACTGCAAACAACATATTGTGCATTCAGGCTATGTTGTGTATAGAAAGTGATTCAAATCACCAACAGTGAAGTCGATCGTGTATCGTGCATTTATAGTAATCACTGGTCCAAAAGAAAATGTATCTATCCATGTTAGCCAATTAACTGTTCTTAAAGTTTCCACCTGAGATATCTTAGAGAGTGTGATGCATAATGTATGGTTCATTTCAAAAACAGGCACTCCAGTGGCTTAATGTTAGCATAAAGCAGCCATGTAGATTCGGTGCTAGCTGTTTCAATGAAGAAATCTGAATGGCTGTAAGCTGCCAGGCAAACCTTTATATCTATTTGTTCCACTTGTCTGGCTCTCAATGAGTTTAATCAGCTGAGAAGAAGCGGTGAGGGGGGTGTTGCCTTACCCGCCCATACATTAGAGAGCCCCCCTGCACCACACACTCACACTCAAATACACACAACCCCACAGCCCCATTCTCTGTGCATCGATGTGAGAGTTGAGGGTCTCCCTCTCCCCTGTTGCCTTGCGGATTATCAAGTACACTTCAATTACTGCCGATCGATACACTTCTGGCTGCAAAAGGGAGTGTGAGGGAAATTAGACAGACTTTGGGTATGGCCGTGACTACAAAGCAATGGATTAACACTGATATGCATCTCTTCATTTACATCAGGAATGGGCCCATTTCTCCATCAGCATACTGCACTCTCCTCTGAACGGACGCACATTCACATAGGCTTTAATTGAAAGGGGACTTTTTGAAAGATTGCTTCTTTAAGTGCTGGGCAAGGTGAGGGCAAGCCTGTCGTATGCTGCTGGAGGATTATAACCTACTGCAGTCACTACAGGAGAAGAGCCACTGTAACTGGGCTTTTAAACTGAATACAGGAAAGGTCTTGTGTAGAACCATTAATGTCATCATAATAATACTATGTCATTGTAGGTGTGTCTGTTTGTGTGTGTGTGTGTGTGTGTGTGTATTATTGGGCTCCAAATTGGTCAGGATTCATTAAATGATTAAAGACAAACTAATCCCAGAGTGCTTGAAAACTGTAAGATTTACAATCCTGCCATGTTCAAATATTTGCAGTAAAGAGAAGAAAGACGCGCATTTCCACTCTTAGAAAATCTGTGTCAGCAGATAATACAATGGCTGGCGTTAGTAGGAAATAATGCCGGAGTACTCGTCCTCCTAAACTGAGAGGAAAGGGAAATGAAAGCAGGACTGTGGAAGAGGATAAAAAAGAAGTAAAAGTGTAGGAAGAGATAAGCAGTGGCTGTATCCCCCTGAGGCAGGCTGTGAAGGTCTCCTGAGCACGGCCCCTGCCTCTGAACCCCCTCCAGGTCATCTGCCCTCACTCTCCCACCCTTCCTCTCCACAGAGGCAGTAAAAACACTCCAACACCTGGGTTCCCCCTCTGCTTTGTGCAAGCTACAGTACAACACACCTCAGACTACATTTTTCATCTGCACAGACAACACGAGTGCACGCACGCACGCACGCACACACACACACACACACACACACACACACACACACACACGCACACACACAACAAAAACGTTCCTATTTACTTGGCCTAAATGGGTTATTGTATAATGACTGCCATTACAACATCTGTAAAGAGATTATTATTGATTGACCTTCAAACATTCTAAAAATACATTGCCATTGATGGCTTTTATTTGAAGAGTAAAGGCTATTTAAAAGGCTACAGGGTTTACTCTAAAGGTTTAGAAATCTTTTCTATGTTTTCATCAATCTAAAAATCATTTGTGCTAAAAAAAACCTCTTCATGTGCTCTCTGAAGCACGTGAATCCAGTGGTTTGTTTTGGTCAAGTTAATCTAGATTTGTCTGCCACCAAAGCCTTCGTTTACAAGGCCTGCTGAACCATATCCACTTCTGTCATCTCAGGGTCAGAGTCACATTACACATTACTACCCGGAGTGGGAGTTCAGTTTTGCCTCTAAAATGGCCTCCCTCTCCAAATAAAGATGCCTCTCTATTGAAAGCTCCTCACTCCACCACAAATTTGGTCTCCCCCCTCCTTCCCTCCCACTGCAATCTGTCCTGCCAGCTCCCACGGTTTGTCTTTGGAAGTGATCCGTCCCTGAGCGTTGAGCGGAGCCACTTCATGTTCACATCGGCCCCAGAGGCATTCTTGCCTGCCCACTACTCTTGCTTTCTTTTGTCAGCCAAATGGATACCAATTAAATCAACTGTTCTCCAATTAGAATTTGGAAGAATCTATATTGTTCAGTGTTCTAAATCCCAATGCTTGACTCCCTATCTTTTTTTTTTCTCTCCTGTAGCTCCTTTCCTGGAATCAGTTACAGAGAAAATGAGAGTAGTTATTTCCTGCAATAGGATACTCCTGGGTTTGTTCGTCTTGTCTGTTTGTTCAATATGTTAATAGTGCATTTTTGTCAAATGTTTATAAGATTGTACACAAGGGACATGGTGATTTTTGGAATAAAGAATCAAACTTTTGGTAACAATAGAAAAAAAAATGCTACCAAACATTAAAGCAACCATTTACATTTGGGCATGAAGAGACTTCATGTCTTTCAACTGTTTCATAGAAAATGTCAAAAGAAGCAATTTCTCTTTTCCTCATGGGCATCACATAATGTAAAAAATATATATATTTCTGGAAAAATGCATAGACTCCACAGAAAAATTGTACACACACATTACTCCCCTCACATGGAGGCCCCTATTTGATTAATACAAGGAGGGGCATATCTTAATCTGCAGACACGGACAGCGAATGGCTTGGAGTTGAGCCACGTCATTATTGCCTATTAGTCGTGTTCAGAAAGTATGCCCCATTGTGTTTCTTATGACCAGGCAACACCCCCCCCTGCCACTCGAAATCACATCCAGCTAAACAAACCAGCCGGCCAGCTTCCTGTGAAGCAGTGATTCAAATCCCAGGCACAAGTTTAGGGGACCTCTGCAGCCTCCAGCATGCCACCATCCAACCACATGTGGACCTTTCACCCCTTTGCCTACTCCTCCATCTTCAAATTAATGTACTGTAGGATCCTGAATAGTGCAGTAAATATGTCAAAACAGGATTTGATTTTCACATCCTAACTTGGTTTACATCACTTGCCTTGGTTTACATTAGCCAGTTGTTAGTTCTATAATACTATTAAGTAATCAGCCCCCTGTGGAATAGAAATACCAATGAATTGTTCTTGCAATGTAAAGACAATAAAGTGTGTTACTAAATGAGGCAAATGTGTTCTCCCCTGATTTGCTTGTGATTTATTGAAACATAAATACTGCTGATGGAACAACATACTGCTTTGTTATATCAACAAGCAGCAGATCCATTGAAGCTGCTGATAATTCAGTAATACTGCCATATTAAAATAACTGGTCGGACACTTTCATTCACTCATTCAACTGTGACTTAATCTGAAGCATTTTAACTCTTAACTTTGGTATCTGGGAATAATATCAAACCACAAAAGGGCAAACGTGAAAGGTTGTCAGAAGACAATTTTGATCAATAAAACGTATTCAGCTATTCCTTCCATGAGAATGGCTAATATGTAAATAGAGTTGCTTAGACACTTCTGTTTTTGGATGTTTGACGGCCCCCTACCTTTACTTTGTTATGCTTATCTGCTTTAAGAATGGAAGCTTATTGTGCCCGAACAATGGAAGCCCTTTTTATGTCCATCATGGAACAAAGATGGTAACTGACATTCTGCAACAACACAGTGAACTAGCTACGTCAAACTATCAGGAGAGTTTCACTTTTCTCTCTATAGAGAAAAACAGCAAATGTGATTGCTGAGGATGGGAAACCCATCCCTTTTCCAGTGCTCATGCCCAACTTGATTTGTTTACCTTTCTGCATATCTAGGAAGTGATGCTACCAAAGTAGTAAAACTCTATGTAAAATCTACTTTTTATCCAAAATGTCAAAGGTTTTCTGAGTTTTGCCACGGACTGAATACTCAGATCTGATTGGCCTCCAGTAAACATCTTCTACCATTCTACAAGTGCATTAGCAAGATTCAAGCATGATTTTTCCGTACTGTGAACTATATTGGCTTGAATAAAATTTTTCGGGCCTTCAAAATACTGTTGTTAACAATTAAGCAAAATGGAAACAGAAGTCTTGTCTAAAAGATAACATTGTTCAGTCTTGATGTTACAATGTTACCATCCAATCCTGATCCCCTTGTCCTGTACTTGCATCAGCTGGCAGTAACCATGTCACCAGTTTAAAAAATCCATGTGTATAATATGTGTATATTTTTCCCCAGTATTTATTTTGTTATAGAGCTAATAGAAAACATGTTAGCACATTAACTGGTGGGATATAGTGGCAGTTGTGGATTGCCAACTCATAACATTTAACAACAGCTACGTGGCAATTTAACTATCTTGCAATAAATTAGTGGTGCACAAAGCCCAATAAAATTGTATTCTGAGAAAATATGAATAAAGAGTCTTAAGTTTTGAATCTTCGGCAAGTGACCATTTATTTATGGATACAGTACCATACAAATAGTATTCAATAGGCAAAATAGCTCCATAATAAGACAGAATTTTACTGGAGTTAACTATATCTGAAACTAAAGATATGTCTTGGATATAACGTTGACAAATCAAGATATTTTATCCAACTAGAACAACATTTGCCTCTTGGTCTATAAAGTTGCAGACTCCTCTTTCCCCACCTTCTACCCCCCAACCTCAGAGCTGAACTTCCAAATGCTCCAGTCAGGAAACCATCTGATTGTACTCTTAATTAATGCCAAAATACAGCACTTGTTATTCCAGCTGTTGTTAAAGGAAGGTTACTGAGTATATAAACATAGGGGGTACATAATTTTCACTCTTCAAAGTAGCTTGATTTATATCATAAGAAAAAAAAATGATATGCATAATTTGTGTCACATGGAGAACATTTCCAAAGATATGAGTGCTACACCAGAGACAGATTACAATAATATGCAATTGAGTCTCCTATTTACGCAGTCACCGCCACCCACAGTTTAATAAGGTAAATAAAGGAACAATCTGTTTTTTCCACTGACTAATTCCAGAAGAAGAAAAAAGAAAAATAATTAAAAGTCCCTTCCCCTTCCCATCCAGACTATTCCCACGCATTTTTTGGCAGAGCACTACTGATGATCTCCAGAGGCTTTGCTTCTTGAGGAACTTGTCAGGAAAATATCTACATTTCCCAGGGATGAGTGTGGGTGAAAGTGAGAAGGAAACTGCAAGACAGAGCAGAAGTTTGAGTGCAAGCCAAAAAGCAAGAATTAAAAGTGAAAAGAAGAGTTTATGTATTGACAGGGGGAGAGATGGGGTTAAGAATTCAGGGATTGGGGCTCAGGGTGCAGGGGATTTGTGATATCCACAGAGAAAGAAAAGAAAAGGCTAAACTGAATAGAAAAAATGGCACATATCTGTCAGGGACATCTCTGACTGACTTTTGTGCGCTAAAAGAACTGATGGCATTAAGTAACCGAGGGAGAAATATAGATCCTTTAATATCACTTTTGTTCTTCAAACTGTGACCCATAGAACACAAGTGCATTGCTAATCAGTTTAACCCTGTTATACTTGCTCAACTCTCACATGATGTGTGGGTGACAGAAGTGCCAGGCCCACTCTAGAATCAGTGTGGCCTGCAGCCCAGGCCAGGGCAAAAGCCCCGACCTCAGAGGCATACTGACCTGGCAGGGGAAACCTCTCATGGCATTTTGACATTAGGTTCAGAGACAATAGAAATCTTTTAAACAGCATCTTATAGGCTTCTCAACCAGCCACTATTATGATACTATCCTTATTCTAATGAGGGTTCATTTCTTTTGTTTTTTGATTTGTCTTCAGTTGACATTTTGTTGATGGACTGGGTCAATCCTGTGACTAGTGGGTCACAAGCTGACAAAAACGTCAAAACTGGTTTAGTTGGCTTTGCAGACTGTCTATTAGCATGCCTATTAGCTTTATCTCATAAAGCAAGAGACAGCAGAGACAGATGTGCGACTGAAACAGATATCCAACCAAAATAAAGTTTGAACATTTTCTATGGATTTATTCCTTGATTAGATAAAATATTGGTATACTATTATACAAAACTGATATACTGTAGTCTCATATATGCATTTGGATTTGATAGTAAAATGTCAGATATTTACCTGTTCTAGGTACATATGTCCTGGTTGAATTTTTAAAAAATGCATTCGAGAAGGTAAATGCAATGCAACATTACCTACTGTTTTTGTCCTTCCCATTCCACTGAACACAAATAGGCTAACTCAAAGGATTACTATCTTGTTCCCTTTCAGTCAGTCTAGGAGAGACCACATATTCATCTTATGGGATCTAGAAGCACTTCACAAGCCCAGAGGGAAGTCTCTACAATCACGGCCATAAGGTCAACAAGCACTTTGTATGTCAGCAGAGGCACTGCCCTCAACTGTGGATATATTTATGTCATGTAAATATGATTATTCCCTTTACTTCTTGTGCCCTTCATCTCACACTGTGCCTTGATAGAACAAAGTTTTCCAAATGTAATGTACCACCCTCTGTTGTGAGTGTGTTCAGTAGGACATTGCTGTGAAGTAGGTTTTGTTTCTGTTGGTGTCCATGTTTCTGTTTGGTGTGCTTGGGAACATTGCTAACCAATGCTAACATCACATCTCCCAGCAAGACCAGAACTCTGCCAGCAAACAGTGCCTCTGCTAGCAAAAACCATCACCATCTGTGCTATCAACCCAGATGCAAACATGGCCACTTCAGGCTGAGGTTGACACCTCACCATTGGATTATTGGATTGGATAAACACATAAGAAGAAACGACTGTAGCATTCATTACTGTAGCACAGATGTCCACAAATAATGAGGCAACAGGAGCCAACATCTCCTGGTCGGCGCAAGTGGAAGACGTGGAGAGTTCGGCCTCAAAAGTCCCATTTTGATTCAGCTGCTAACACTGCACTGTCACAAAGCTGGCAGCCACCTCAAGGTAGAATGGCCTGCTGCCCGCTGGCCTAAGCAAGACATGTAGCTATCTATGGGTTTACTACCTCCCCCAACAGCAGCAGACCATTCACAATCTTCTCCCTCTTTTCAGGGACTTTACAGATGAGCTGAAAGCTCTTTCAAAGATGTTCTCAAACTCCCATTGGTGCAATTCCTAGACATGAAGGGAATGGAATATACTGGATACTGTGTTAGCTGCCTCCTAACCCCACCTCCCACTTGCAAAGGTAGCATTTACTCAGAGCCTGTACTCTGAGCATGGCTACAATGTTATAAGTGTATCAGGCAAAGATGTTAGATGAGCTAGACTTCATGCTAACAGTGTCTGAGCCTCATTATGAAGCAATAGATGAAGTCCATTGCACAGCTTTTCCACCATGGCATTGCCTTTGTCAGGGGAATGGCTAGGAATGTTGTTGCGGAGAGCCTCCTGACAGTCAGAGCTCCAAGACAGCCAACGCCTGGAATTGTTCTGCAATACTGTAGATCACAGTGGGTTGTTTGGGCAGATTCTTGAGTCAGTCAAGGCCAAGATAAAAACATGGGAGAAACAGGAGGTTCTTCAGCTCAGCTTGACATAATGATCAGGCTGGGCCACTACTCCTACTGCCAACCTGCTGAGAGGTCTATATATGGGGAGGTAGCACCTCCCTAGCAAGTGTGGGCCCTTATGTTTCGAGAGCGAACTTCATCTGTTTGAACAAAACAATACCTTGTCCACAAGGACTAAACCCAGGGCCCTAAAAAGGCCCAGGCCAGCATCCTCCAAGCCCCCACTCCAACAGACAAGGGCCACCTGAAACCCAGAGGTTACTCTCAGGTCTCTCCATGGACTGCAGTGATAGTAACCCCTTAGCTCGGGAGCCACAACCCATACTTGTAACAGCCCCCAACATGGCACATGCTATCCCGTCTATGGGGTCACATGAGGTCTAACCCTTTTCTTCTTAGTCTCAGGGGCATTATCTTATGTCCCATAGCTATTCATGTTGTACCACCTTTACTGGCTGAAACTACGGTGGCCGATGGGTGCAAACACACTACAAGGGCCCAAAGCAATTACATTGAGAGAAACACGCTGCAACTTCAGAAACGATGCAAAGTCAAAAACACATACGAAAATCTAAAGCAAATACAACAACAGAAACGTGCTGCAAATGAAGAAAGGCACTGCAAAAAGCCAAAGCAAATACATTAACAGGAAACGCGCTGCAAATTCAGAAACGATGCAAAGTCAAAAACACATGTAAACCACGAAAACAAATGCAACAGAAAAGCGTTGCATATCCAGTCAACGCAACAGAAGTGCTCCAGGCCACTAGGGGAGCGCTAAGTGGAATAGGTTGATTTTCGACGTCCACCGTATGAACATAACACCAGTTCCCTGAAGAAAGGGAAAGATGTACAATGATAGCTGGCCCTTCCAAGGCCTTGAAAGGTGCTAGGTGAAGTGTAGATTAGAACTACATGGAATAAGTGTGTGTACATTACATAAATATGTCATAAATATACAAATGGGTGGGTGGGGGCTCTACTGACATACAAAGGGCTTACTGGTCCTATGGGCATGACTGCAGACACTGTACACTGGGGGCCCGATTCAGACTGCGTAAAGTTACGCGGGTCTTATGCAGATTGAGATCCACATGTTTGAGCTGTTCCTATTCAGACTTGGCCTGAGCATTTTGTGTGTGCCTTTGCTTGCGTATTTGTTTATTCAACACCGTGGCTTCTTTCCCCACTGGTATGGTGGAAAATTGGGCCATGGACTTCTTGCCTTTTCATATCTTTCTGCTAAGACATTGCCTTTAAATATGGTGCACCGTTAATTCAGTTTTGTTTAGGACGACTGCGCACATTGATTGAATTGGCAACTTGCCCTTGGGACATTAATTGGATAAAAACATAAAAACATAAAATATAATTCACAAAATCCTCCACATTTCACATTCCACATTTTTACTTATCAGAAATCACTTTTTTGTTTTATATATATTTTTTAAAAAAGCTTCTTAATGGCAACTGCTTTCTACTCACCATATATATGTATATATATATCTATATTCAGAAGATGGCACACAGGATGCTTAAGGTTGAGGTCCTTAAGCATCCTGCGCTGCACTCAAGTCAAGATGTGAATTGGGCCTTGGACCTGCAAAGTGTGGTGTTTTTCCTGGTTTGAATTAACTGGATTGAATGAAAGGGAACAGGAGGATTCAATATAACCCTTTGAGTTATCTTATTTAGTTTCAATGGAATATTAAGGGAACCAGGGATATATTCATAACCCATTGTTTTACATGATATTGGTCTTATGTCTCTACTTGGTCATGGGCCACCAAAGAGCAGTGCATGTCAGTTTGTCTTTATTAAGCAACAAGCAAGTTTAATCAATGATGGAGAAACTGCATGCTTTCTTCTCTCTAATGTGCCATTAAGGTCCATTCAGAGTGACTGAACAGTTGTCACAGAAAGTGGAGAAACACTAAGTAATCAATGGTAGTTAAGAACTGTAATTTATCACCTTGCCACAACTGAGGGTTTGCGAAATAAGGCCTCTTGCTTGTAGGACAGAATGTGCTGGGGGAAGCTTAGGTGATATGGTGGCTGAGGCGCACAAGGGTCAGGGCCCAATTACTCTTCATCCACTGCTCCTCATCGCCACTGGCAGAGACACAGTTCAATTGCTGCATTATCTAAGCATATCAATAGTGCGGAATTAAAAGTCATTGATTTTCTGCAAGTTTTTTCTTTGGTCAAAAGAAGGAAGAAGTAGCTGATACACTGAACTCATGCCTTTAAGTGAGTAAAGGCTAGGTGAAATTCAAAATTGGATGGGAGGGGGTGTTGTCACAATCTAAGCTAGTTGTTTCTAAAGTAAGGAATGGTTTCATCACATGTTTAAATCTCACTAAGACCAAAATACTGTTGCTCTTTGTAATATGCCGTTTAAAATAAGTGCTCTATCAGCTTAAAGTTAATGGCATGGCACACAATTCTTAACTTAAATGTTTGTTGCGTGAAACCTTCAGATAAAAGGGATAGCATTATCATGAACTGTCTGTCCATACTTTCTGTAATGTTAAAATTACACAAAAAGAAAGTCAGTTCAACAGGGTTAGATAATACAGGTAATTTGACTTTTTTGCTTCTGTTTAAGGCTTAACCCTCATAATTCTGGCTATGATGCAGTTGAGTGCACTGTAATGTGGAGTGCTTTCTCTATCAACAACATGGCCGGAATAGACCTTTCTGGGAAAATGACCCAATAGACATAAATAAAGATGCTAGCAATTGCACATAAATCACATTGTGCATGAACAGTCAGAATGACCATAGGAGGAAAGGGTTGAAAGGGGCAAAAAAAGAATAAGAAAAATTTCAATTTCAAGACCATTATTATTTTCATTAATCATAGCTCTGCCATCAACCTATCCTTATGACTTAGCGAGAGATCTATTATACGCTCCATTTAGCCTCAGCCATATTACCTCATATGTTTTCCTGGCTGACCAAATAAGACTTAAGAGATAAAACAATTTACTGTTCATTATGAGCCATGTCACCGGAATCAATCTATTAACCTGTGTTAACTGAGATGGCTGGCAAGATCTCACGGACTGTATTGAAGTAAAGAAAATGGATATTTATGTTTTGTATGTCTATGGTCATAAAATGACTGGGCATTTAATTTGCCCCCTCCACCTCGGTGAATGGCTTTATTTTCCCGGTGGCCAAGGCGCCCTCCTCGCCTTTAAGCAGCCCCTGACCTGTGAAAGATTCTAACAAATTAGCTTCTATTGTGAAGCCAAAGGTGCCATCAATGAGGAGACGCTCCACTGCGCCTAAAGTATGATGGGAGAGGCAAGCAACAGAGCAGAGAACCTTGACATGATTGAATTAACCCTTTGTAGGAAATGTGCTGATAAGGATGGTGGTGGAAGATGGGTTAAAGGGCTGTACTGTTTGCCTCCTCTGACAAGAAACAGGTGCCACACCTGAATCTTACTGCTTAAATACAATGACTCTTTAATGGTGGACCCCTCCAATTAACGTCAGATGATATTCTGAGCATTTTGAGTGTAGGTATACTGTATTCCATAAATGTCCTGAGTCAATCTTTGCAACTGATATCAGGTTGTGAAGAGTATATCAATATTACAAAACACAGTACTGGTTTTACCTTAATGAAAACATTAGATATGAATTCATTAAAATAATTTTGATATTGTACACAAAAGGCTGTGCCAGGGTACAGGCCGCTAAAACCTATACATCTCTAAGAGCATATTATTGTGATTATTAAATGTAATTGATGAGCTTCATTCAAGCCATATTATATCCACAATTACTCACAAGGTAACTTCAAGGTAACAGGGAAAATGCCCCAATGGCTTCACTTTTAAGAGGTGCCAAGAATAACTCAATTGGACTTCAAGATCTGAGAGGAATCCCTTTCCCTCTGAGTACACTCAGTTTAAAATAGTTGAAGCAAAGAGTTATAAGTGACAAGTTTTACTAGTTAGTTACAGTGTGGTGCCGGTTTATTAATTTGTAGATGTCATTAATCAAATGCTTTATGTCACCAGCATACAACCCTTCCTAAAAGCCATTAATCAGAGTGCCATTGCTTAAACCAGCATGACTATGACAGCACCCTTAGTATTGTTTGTTTATTTACACTCCATGCCAGTGAAGATTAAAAAGGTAACCGTAACCTAGGAAAACCGAAAATGGCAGTGACAAAAACTCAGCGACAATAACAATGACTGTGGTGAAAGAGCGATAAAGGCAGCTGAGGGAATATGAGGATTTAGACCATTTGATCGGTCATAAAGGTACAGATATCCTCTAACAAGCTTGGCAAGCCTAGCCTCCAAACAATTCATTTTGAAGAGTTGACCACAAGATTCTAGCACGCATGAAGAGGAAATGGAGGTGCTAAGTTATGGTTAAGTACTGTGTTGTTTGCTGATGCTTGCTAATGCAGCTACTTTTTCTATTTAAAAAAGTGTAAAAGTGTGAACACACGCAATAATAATAATCTTATATTCAAAAATAATTATATTAGACTGTCTAGTAGGATCCTAAAAAATGCTCTACAATATGTTACATTCTGTTTGGATTCTTCTTTTGATGTGATTTTCCTATTGGATTTTTAAAGGACTTTTGGACAAGGATATTTACATTATCATATTTGTAATCAGGCTTTAGCACCTGTGACACTTCCCATCATGGAAAGAGAGGCTGCCACACATGAATATGTGTTTGGATAGAAAATGAAGTTCATAGGTCACTGGCATGATCTGTGGGGTAACAGCGGACGGAATGTGCTTATTTGTTTTTAAGTCAAGACTGATTTCATTAGGACTGGGAAAGGTCAGCATGACATGAAAAAGAGATCCATTCTCATTGGCCGGGGATGCTGAGTTGTCAAGGAATCTGTTTACTAGTTTACACTTGAGCCTGCTAACTAGGCCATAATTCACTCACCACCAGCTCCTTAAGGTTCTATACAGTGTGGAGATAGTTAAGCCATTGATAAAATATTCTGTATTTAAAATATATTGATAATGCTTTTGACAGAAAATAAATGTCTTTGAACAATATATTGTGTCTGATTATACATCCAAAATGTACATTCATTGATATGGAAACTCATTCCAAGAACCTGTCCAGCTTAAGCTATTATGATTAAGCCATCACAATGGGTAAACACCATTTAAAATGAAAATGTTAGTTGACTCCGGCTGAATGCCGGATGGTTTACCCAAGGAAATGTATGTACCTTATGCCTTTAGCAGCAGCCGTACAAAGGGGAAATAAATAAATAAAGGGAAGAAAGGATCCCATACCACAGTATTGCCTTTAGGGGACTAGGAGTGTGGAGAGGACAATGGGGTCAAAGCAACTTGATTTGTATCTTATGTCCTGTGGGACAGGAGGATACACCAGTCCAATGCAAGTTACCTGGCCTTTGGCTACCCCTTTGCTCCTAAACAATAAGCTGGGATACCACTAGATGTCTACCCCAGAGGTAGAGAAAGGGGAGGGAGAGAGAGAGAGTGAGAGAGAGAGAGAGAGAGAGAGAGAGAGAGTAATGAGGTTTGATTACGAATACTGTATATTGCATTTTAAAGTTACAAGCTTCCCTTTGACTGTGGTAATGCAATACTTAAAATGGCTGTTCACTCTCTTTGCCATGAGCAGAGTTCATGCGGCCACTGTGAGAGCGTGATGACGTCAAACTATGAGGCTCCCATCATTATGCACTTTGCCCATCAACAGTCTTATCACTGTTGTCAATGTGTTTTTGTCATCTGAACATTTCACTGGTCCAAACAATCTCAATTTCACAGGCGTTCAGAACAACAACATTCTACTGTATAGATAAATAGATCTAATTCACTGGTCAAGGGTTTTGCTTTATTACATAGTATGCAGTGCAGAATGAGGGCAGAGAGAGAGAGAGAGAAAGAGATGCATCTATCTATCTATCTATCTATCTATCTATCTATCTATCTATCTATCTATCTATCTATCTATCTATCTATCTATCTATCTATCTATCTATCTATCTATCTTGTTTCTTAGTATTTCAAGCACACATGACCTGACATCTTGTTTTTCCCCTTTATAACGCAAGCTCAAGAGACAAATAAACACAAAATAAACCGATGAGGGAAAAGATGACAATTTGTCTTAAAACCCAGACAGCAAATCTAGGGCAGGCTTGGGGAGGAGTGATTTGCCACACCAGGCTCCTTGTAAGATATCCTCTGAAATATGCAGCCACACATTTTATCCTTCCTGTTTCAGGAACATTACATACATACAGTAATCAGATGCTGTTTAGTAAGATATTGGCTATCACCGAACTACATCTCCACTCTTGACACAGCACCCTACATCTTTTATATTGTGATAGCAATCCATTTATTGGTCACCTCTCTTATGGAACAAGGGCATAATTAACAGAATAAACAGGCAACTTGGTGCAATCACACTGCAGGGCTTGGTTGGTAGGTATGTGGTAGCATTATACACTGTGTAGATATCCTCAAAAAGGGACAAAGAAAGGTCATTAGCATTAACAAGTAAATACTTTGCAAAGTTCCAAACATAGACGTGGAGTATGCTGTAACTGACACAAAATGCATTCTTAATACTAATTATTTTGAGCAATGACCAGAGGGAGTAGTTGCAAGGATAACACATACTCACACGTGCTGCCCAGAGAAGCTACAGTCGTGTACTATTGCTCAGTGAACAGCTCTACTGGGGAAGATAAGGATTAGGTGTCTTGCTCAAGGACACTTCAACAGTAGTCACTGAGTCACAGTAGTCTACCATCCACATTTTCTAATCCAGTGCAGGGAACTGAATCAGTGAGCAACTGCCAACACGCTTATTTCTAAAGGCTTAAGCCTGTCACCACTTTGAACCATAACACCTTAGTATCTCTATGAACAAACTTAGTTGATATGAAATGTTAATGTCTGTCAACCTTCCAATAAACCCATCAATTATGACAGTATAACTGCAAACAAACCACTGATTAACAATGTTAAAGTAGTTCTAAAAACATGTATCTATCATTTGTTAATACCAATACCAATCCAGCGCATTAATCTTGTGCGGCCACACCTCTGGCTCACACAGAGAGAAGGAAATTGCCAGATAGAGTTGAAATTTGAGTGTAAGCCCAAAAGCAAAAATGAAAAGTGAAAAGAAGAGTTTTTGACGAGGAGAGCTATGGGGTTAGGAATTTGGGGATTGGGGCTCAGGATAATGGGAAAAAGGAAAGAAAAGACTAAACTGAAGAGAAAGCACATATCTGCCAGTGACGTGTGAGCCAGAGGTTTGGCCATTCCAAATATAACAGCACATAAACCCTCCAAGTCAAACCACTACTTCCATTATCAGACATGCAGCTAATACTTAGTTATTGGTTTGGCAATTTCCTGGCCCGTGCAGCAACGGTATCACTTCCCCTTTCTTCCACAAATATTTGTTGACAAGATGGCGGCCTGCATTATAAATGTGTCCACTAAAACAAGGCTTAGGAGCAGGGAAAATAGAAGTTACCGCAACCACAAATTGCTCATTCAGCACCAGCTTAGGTGGATGCACCTGTCCAACTTTGGTAAGCAAATTCACTTTGCACGCCGACATATGTATGTATTGTTACAAAAACGTGCCTATGTATTGGTAAATCTGTTTAAATACTGTGGACAGACTGTTTATGGGGGGCTGTCATCCAAATTTCAAGGAAGAAAGGAAAGAAGCATGTTTGGTAATGGATGTTTTTCAGCTAGCTGTCTGATAATGGATGCATTTACATTAACTCATCTTATCAACCAGTTAACGTGAATTACTGGTGTGTAGCAGTAGTGCAAGTATGAGCAGATCTCTACAACACGTTTCTGTATAGTACCATGGCGACATAACTTTCACTTTTATTTATTAAAAACAGCTCAATAAAAGACAGACATTATTTGTAGAAAATTATGATGAAGTTTGATAGTGCCCAGGTATAGAGGAGTGAAGTGTTTAACTGTTTCACCTGACTGATTCTTGCAGACTATGATGCTGTGGCAATTGCACTGTGGTAAAAACCCAAAGATGAAGGGGAAAAAGGCTAAAAAACATGCTAGCTGGGTACACAATTATCCTCCGTTAGTAGTTTGCTATCTAAACTATATATTATTAGATCAGTGAAATTATTTTTACTGTATTTTGAGATTTGCTATGCCATGTTTGGGTTCAACACAAAGTGACGAGCCCTGTTAAATGGGTATGTCTGTTACAAGTAAAGTTGAAGTTGAAAGTTGAAAATGTTGATAGTCTCGTGAGCCAGACGATTCTCACGAGGTGGGGCGACGTAAGCATGACATGATACAGCAGAATAGTAAACAACAATTGTCCTCTCAAGCATGACATAATTTTTCGGCCCAAATAAGGGCTGAAAAAAGTGAAAATGAATAGGGTTTAAAATGATTGCCTTTAACTACATCCTACGTTAATATTGTACAGTTTTGTTTCGGGGGTTCCATTATGCATTATTTGTTGAGGTGGATTCTGATGGGTTTTGATTTTGAAGCTGCAGTGAAAACAATTTTAAAAATCGCTATCCATACTTAGCTTAGCATTCCAGTATTTCATGGCTTTGCGATGTGAGGATAACATAGACCGTAAGGAGAATAACGCAACATCCGCACCAATGTTGTTAGCAAAATTGTTTTTTTTTTATTCAGTGAGTCATTAAAATGTATTGTTAAAAACATTATTTCACCCATTTTAAGAAGATAACTAAAATAAAATAAAAAGAACGACTGGGTTGTACCCATGGAAGACCAGATCCGGGAACATGTCAAACTGGGTATTACGGCCATGCAGCTTGGTGTTAATAAAGAGAAGTTGTCCCAATTTTGATCTTCTCCCAAGTGGGCGGTTTGTAAAGATTGGGTGGAAGCCAGAGCCACAGCCATTGATTGGAGAAGAAGGTGAGTAGTCGATTGATGTAACTGATGTAATTCATGGTGTACAGCAACTTTAAAGTCACACTTTTTTTTTAAATGACTTTTTCACCTTGTTAGCTAATTTTCCATGTCACAATATACACCTATTCAACACTAAATGCCCAGAAAAATTATAAAATGTGCGGATATCCCATTGGTTTAGACTTTTGAATGATCCCTCCCAGTGTTACATCCTGTTTCAACAGGAAATATGTCAAATTACAGCAAGGGTTAGGGTTAGGGTTAGAATTGCACTCAAAAACATCTGTGGAGTCTCTGATTTGGACAGCAGAGAACATTCACACCAAGCAAGGCACCCTAGATGCATGTTTTTAACCCAGATCTTCATCTAAATCAATATTGGGGGTTGTATTTCATTTCATTTTTTCACACTGACAATCTACCTAGGTTTGACCCAACGTTTTTTCTCAATGTGTTGTTTTTTACAATTTAGCTATAAGAATTGATCATCTTCAATGGAAACAGGCATAAATACAACTTGGTAGCGATACTAGTCAGTTAGCTGCACCCCACCAGTAACCACATTTTTATCAGGCATGGTTCTCTTCACACTATTCTAACCTATACAGGGAAATGCCATTAGTAACCAGTTATCAAGCCATGATATCACATGCCTCACATAAATAACAACAGCAACCACGTATGTTTTTCTTCTCTTTCCTTTGCCATAAGAGTCATTAGCTTTGTATTGACATTCTTTGGCTTCCAATGACAGCATCATTGAAAGCATGCTGGAAAATCAATACAAAAATATTACCTAGCTCATATGAGGTTGTAATGTTAGTGTGTAAGGATCACAAACCAACACCTAGGTTCTCTTTCATATCACCTACAGGGTGTGGGATAGAGAATTTGTATGTTTTAATGATAAAGAGATGTTTGCAAAAACAGTGATTGCGCTGACAATATACCCACAAATACCAAATTGTCTCACTTTTACTTTTGTTTTTCACTCTCCTTCTGTTTCACTCACTGTCACATAATTCTTTGTCCAAACACAGTTTGAGAGGAGCAGAATGAATCATGTTAGTTCTTACTATACACATTTTTTTTGTTATTATGTTCATAAGAGCTCTAAATCATGACTCATTATCGTTAGTTGAATATTTACTAAATATGCTACAATACATTATGTTCTCGTCTGAAAGGCATCAATTTCAAGTGGTCATTCCACAACTGATCCATTCATATTTTTGCTGGGGTTTGTTCAGAAGTAAATTACTAGGGCAGTAACCAATGGTGGACTCACCTATTTTTGTGTTTAATTGGCCATGTTGTCTCTGGAGTTAATTGGTTCTCTGAGTCCAGGTAGTTACTAAATGTTTGGCAGCATTAGAACCTCAGCACTTTTCCATTAATGGTGCGTGAAATGAAATGTTTGATACTGCAAATAAAATCAGTGATATTCAAGGATGTTATGGTTGGTAATGTGTTGAAACTGCCATTTAATGGGTCCTGGAAGATTGGGGTAGTGTCAGCCGGAACCGCCTGGGCCCTCTCCTGACATTGCTAGTTGCCTCTCCATTCCCTTAACGACTGTCTACACTGATTACACAGACCCCCAAAAGCTTAAAGCTTGGGAAACATGCTCTATTAGTAGTCCAATTAGAGTCATTAGCATATTGTACTTCATTTTGATGCAATGATTATGCTGCACAAAATATAAACCTTATATGGAAGAACATTAGTCAATAACAGAGAGCAAGGGCTTCTTTCAAAACTCACCATTTTGCAACAACGTTCAACAATCATACAGGGAGAAATCCATCATAGAAGAGGAATAGATACAAATTTCTCAGCTCTCAGCTGACAGTAGCCTCAATAAACCATAATGCAATGCAGGCACACGACATGTTGTGTTTCACATAAGGGGTTCAACTCTCACTTTTTCTGGTAATGACAGCTAGCACTATCGCTATTGCTATGTCCACCTGCACTTAAAAATCCAGAGTAAAGTTAGTTTGATATTGGATATTCGGTGGACATTTGTTTTCCTACCTTCAATAACAAACAAGTAAAACCTCACTGATTCATATATTTGTTATTACTGGAAGAGGAAGAACAATTGACAACCACTGGTTTCAATATTTCAGAGAATATATCCACAGAGCTCCGTCACATACAACCCAAATCACTAACTGATGTAGAAGTAGAAGACACAAGTTGAGGGAAAGTAGGTACAACAAAAAGGTAAATTACAACACTTAATCTCAAAATAACTCCTGGAATGCATTGAACATCACAGATTGATGATAGAGAACAGTGTATACGAGGGTGGAATTTTCCTTTAAAGGCAATAACGAGCTTGAGGTTGTGAACAATCATTCAGTCACTCAACGTTGGCACTCGGTGTCAGTCACTTTAAATTTAACAATACCAAATATTGCACCATGGCCCTCATGGTAATTATTGGTTAAATGGAGCTAGTATCGTCAATCAATAGCATATTGATTAATCCTCACAAATGACCAATAATTATAGATATTTAATCTAACGTTCAATTGCATTGGCAATAAGCACTGAGTAATGCACCCAGCTGAGTAATTCTTATTCTCATGACAATTTTGACATTGATAAATGGTGAAAACAAAGCAGGGCTGTTTGAGAGGGAGAGGGGTGACTGACAGGTTTTAATGAGCACAGCCGTGTGACAGTATCAGGTGACGATGGAAATTCAATCTATCTTTGCAAAGGTTATGTCCCTATTTCTTAGGAACATACAACCAGACAGTCGTTTGCAATTTAATTGATTTCCTATGTTTTGTATGAATGTGGATATACACATTTAGAAATATGAATGCACTGACCTACCTCAAAACTGACACATAACAGTCAGTCAGTGAGATGACTTTCCCTCTCACATCAACACACAGCAATAATCTAAAATCACAAGTAAACCTTTTATTTAAGGACTTGGACATGGAGATTACAATTCAACACACTTGTAATGTTTTGTTTGTGATTGAGCTAGACAATTAATTTTTTCCAAATGTTTAATTCCATACAGTTTGAATTAAGTAAATGAAAACTTCACTAAACCTAAGTAATTAAAACTTGAGCTATCCCAATATATAGAAAAATGTATGATGAATGAACGATACCCCCACTTCCACCAAACCAAGTGCTGCCCTACCATTTAAACACTTTTACATTGAAGTCCCAGTAGTGTAGCCTCACAACCTCCCCTCACCCCCC
>OMLI01101509.1:3398-17479 GCA_900302605.1 Rondeletia loricata
AGACAGGTCTGGATTCTATCAATCAATCAATCCTAATTTACATTGCATATTTCATATAGTAAATGCTCTAAATAAAACAACAATAAGCTGTAGCTCAGTAGGTAGAGCAGTCGTCCAATGATCGAAGGATTGGCGGTTCGATTCCCGCTCCTGCTGAGTTTACATGCCGATGTGTCCTTGGGCAAGACACTTAACCCCTTACCCACCTTGCCTCGTGTGAATGTGTATGAATGATCTTGGTGGTGGTCGGAGGGGCCGTTGGCGCAAATTAGCAGCCACGCTTCCGTCAGTCTGCCCCAGGGCAGCTGTGGCTACGGCTTACCACCACCAGTGTGAATGTGTATGAAAGAATAATGGTTTCTGTAAAGCGCTTTGAGCACTTGGAAAAGCGCTATATAAATCCAATCCATTATTATTATTATTAATAAACATGGGCCTCAGAATTAGAATATTTATTATTTATGTCAAGGGCCAAAAAAAAATCTTTTAAGAGTTTGGTTTTGACTAAAAACAAATATTTTTCCCCCAACAGCTATTGGTGTGTAGTTTGCTCCAGACCTACACTAAGCTCCGTCAGCTGCCTCGCTTCTTCTCTGAGCTCCTGTCTATCATCTGTCGGCCTGCCCTGGATGACCTCCGACCTCCTCTAGTGTCTGAGGGGGTCTCCACTTCCCTGAGGACCTGTCTTCTGGACACACCTCCTTCCCAGGGCCTAGAAATCTGCGCCTTGGTGTTGGGGAGCATCAGGAGGTATATACTGCCTGACCTGGTGAAGGAGGAAAGAGAGGAGGAGAAGATGGAGATGGAGGGGGGAGGAGGTGATAAAGGAGAGAATAGAGAGGGAAAGATGGACCAAGAGAGAGGAGACGCATCTCTGAAGCTCTTCTCCCTCAGCCAGCTCCTTCATGCTGTGTTGTTTAGTCTGAAGACTCTAGACAACACCTCTCCTCTCCCCTTAGTCAGACAGACTCACAGCCTGATGGAGGAGATGCGGCTGTTAGTCAAGGATTTACTACAGCTGGTGTCATCAGAAAAGAAGCCTTCAAATGTAGGCGTAGAAACAGATATAGGTTTAATTAAAAAGACCTCAAGGAAAAGCAAAAAGAACTTGGACCACAAAGAGTCAAAGAAGGCCTCCGACACTGAGCCGGGGGTCCTGTGGAAACAAAAGACCCAGGAAGCAACTCTCCTGCTCAGGTACACCTGGGTGGAAGTGGACACGCTCTTTCATATCCACTGTAGCAAATACACATCTCTAGAATCAGCCCAAACCCCAGCTCCAAGTGAGATTCAAGACCAAGCCCGTGCCAGTGCTTCAGTCCTATCCAACATAGAGACTCTTCTCTCTGGTGAGATTTTTCCAGCCAGTCTACAATCCTCTCTCATCCAACCCTCCTGCAGCCCTATGAGCTGTTTGCTGCTCAAACTCCTCACCTTGCAGCAGATGAAGAAAGCTCTGTTAGACACCCCCCTACTTGCCCAGCCCAGCACTGCAGCACTGCTGAGCAGGGCAGCCCAGTTTATTCTAGCTAGAGAGGAGCTTGAGGTCAGTCTGGATAGTGAGCAGGTATGGGATGGGCAGATAGAAAGTGTTAATGCCAGCTCCTACCTTGTAGCACACTGGTATCTTGTCACATCCAATTTGCCTTTGATTGCTCCCTACCTGACCAGGGAAGATGTGGGCTGCGTAGCGGATGTTCTTGTCAGTTCACTGTTCAGCAGACAGACAGGCGGAAGCAAAGACCGGCTGCCTGGCTGCTTGTCTGTCTCTTTCATATCCTCACAGCTTCTCCAAAGCCCCATTCTTGTTGAGTTGCCTCCACTGTTCTCTGCCACAGTTCGGTCCCTCACACAAAGGATTATTGGAGTTCTAATGGAAATGGACACACTCCGGGTTTGTCCAACGCTCCTTAAGTTTCAGGAAGTGGTTCTGCCAGAGAAAGGAACTGCAGTTAACCAATCAGAGAGAGATGCCAATGAAGCTGCTCCTACTGTGAAGAAGTCAGAGGCGATAGTGGAGGAGATACTGAGATCCTCTAAGATTGGAGAGTTTTCTGTATTGCTGACTGACATACAGACAAAGGAACTGTTAAACTTACTCCAAATCGCTACAAACCTAAACCCAGATGGGATGAGCTCTGAGGATCTCTCCTGCCTCTTCCTCCTTCTCTTCTTCATGCTCACCTCCACCTCTAGTCAGCCAGACAGGGCGGCTGGGGGCCCTCCTAACCCAGGTGATGACGCTCTATTCCTGGGGAAGCTGCTCAGACTTATGGCCTGTCTCCTGGAGGGTAGGAACTTCCCAAGTGTTTTGAAGCTTATCCATGGCAGCAGTCTGCTACAGGCTGCAGTGTCCTCCCTCCTCTCGCACAGCAACAGTGGAAGATTTCGCTCTACAGGCAGCCCTGATTGGTTGGATTTAGTCAAAGCCGCACAGGGCTTCATCAGATCCCTGGTCCATTTGATTATAATCAGAAACAGCAGTGTTCGGCTCAACTTGGAGCAATTTGCCACCTATCTTACCAGTAATGAAATGGCAAGCAGGCAAATGATGGCCATTACACCTCAAATAGCCTCCGATCTAGCTGAGGCCACTATTTCAGGCAAACCAGAGCCAGGAGCGGACATTTTGTCTGTTCATCTTCTGCTGGCATCACTGACCTCTTTCTCCCAGGCAATGACCTCTAACCTGGGGAGGAGTAAACCAATGGATCAAACTTTGACCCAAATGCTTGCCAGAGCCACTGCAACACTGGGACCAGCCATTGAGACCATTCTAAAGCCCCAGACTGTCGGTCAGCCAGTCAACCAGACAGCCAGTGTCTTAGGTCAAGCCTTTTTAGTAGAAGTTGTTACCGTCATGCTACACTGTGAACTGTCCTCCCTGGAGGTGGAGGGCGAGAACAAGCCGAGTGCCGCCCAGCCCACCCTGAGTCATATGACTCTGTACCGTGGCTTCTGCCAGCAGATCCTCAAAGAGATAAGCTCTGCCCCCAGGCCCATGGACTTCCTGGTCTCCTCGCTCCACTTCCTGTCTGCATTCTACCAAGCGGCCGTGAGGACAGGAGGAGAGAGGAAGAAGGAAGAAGGAGAGGAGAAGAAGAGAGGAAAGGAGTTGGATGAGCTGTACATTCAGATACTGCAGAATGTGTACAGACTGCTGGCAGGTAGGTAGACACATGCACACATGCTAGGAGCCAACAGATGTATCGTGCACCTATGCTATCAGTCACTGTTGTCTTTTTACAGATCCCATCTGCATATTGCACACATGAAACTAGAAAAGTTGATAATTGATTTTGTTTACTTTTGGTTGATTCCACATTTACGCCAGCCCTTTCAGAAAATGAACATTTCTGTAGACTTTATCTGTGCAGCTATGATGATTTTATGTTAATTACCAATCAAATTTAGTGGTCAGCCATCTTCATCATTTTGTCAAAGTTGGAAGAGACATTTGTGAGATTCCTTTCAAGGAGACATGGTATTTCAAATAAATAGCAAAGAAAATCTTTACTGAAAGACATCAGATATCACTATTTATCCTCTGTATTAGATCCAATACTGTCAGGCCTTAATACACATGCGCACACACACTTGCACATATCTGACAGACTGATTTGGCTAGATCCAGTTTTATAGTTTCATGCACTAAATTATACATTTCCATTTTGCCTTCAGCTCCTTGGCTGTCATTGAATGACGTTTGTGAGCTGGAGCCAGCTGTGGAGGAGCTCCTCCGCCACCTGGTGGAGAGGAGTACTACAGGACAGTTCAACCTGCTGCTACTGCTGATCAGAGAAGGGCTGGACACTGGCAAACTGAGGGCTGGAAACTACAGGGTAAGGCCGGGATCACTCTACTATACAAAGATCCCATGGCTCAAACTTATTGAGATGAAACTGGTTAGACATAGTTCTCAATTTTATTATTACAACATTACAAAACATTTTTGTTGCAACTTTGATTGACTGATTAAATGTTTTCCCTAGCTATTTACAAATGGCTCATAAAAATGGAGAAAAACCAGGAAAAAAACTACATTTGGTTTAGTTTACACATGCATAATCAGCATGTAAGTAGAATACATCCAATGCAGTGCATCTGCAGTGGAATGATGCAGCAGTAATGGATTCTCTCATTTGAAATGAATGAACTTCCATCAGCGAGTAATGCATTCAACACATTAAGTGTGATCCCATCCGAGCCTAAGATTTTATCACCTCAGATGATTATTGACTACAATTATAATTTAAATCGTACTTTCTTAAACTATGGAAGTTGAATGTGGTGTGTGTTAAGTTCCTCCCTCTGTACTGTGCAGACGTACTGCAGGCTGCAGTTGTGGTTCATAATGCAGTACATCTGGAAATTTATACATGAAAAGCTCTTATGGGAGGGAGATTTGCATCCCGGTTGCACTACAGTCCGTTTGTGTTTTCCCAATGAATCATATTTGCTGTCATATGATGTGTTTTGCAAAATGACTACTTTCTCACTCTGTCTCCCCCTTTTCTCTCTCTGTGCCCCCCTTGCTGTTTTGTAGGAGGTGCTATCTGCAGTAATCATCATTAAGCTGCTGTCCTGTTGTCATTTACCTGAACCCTGCTCTAAAGCACTGTGGCTCATTGCACCACAAGTCATATCTTCTATGGTGGTGAGAAAACACACACATACACACACAGTGATACACAGCAATCACACGAGCAAGCACGTGTCGAAGCAAAAATGCATACACACACAAGCTCACGCACGTGCGTGCGCACACACACACGCACGCATAAATGCACAAGTGCATGTGCACATGCATATATTTTTGAGGATTATGTTTTTAGTATAATTTATGCAAAGTCATCCATGTTGATCATGATCCAGTCATTTTGGAATTAAATGGAAGCAACAGCACTAAACCAATCATATTAGACCTCATACATGCCACCAGTTTTAAGTGGTTTTAAAGTGGTTTTGAAAATGTCCATATCCAAACTTCCAGAAGTGGTGACAATATTTCAGTGTTTGGCTTTGGAAAACCACTGACTTTTTTGTGTGGACTTTGGGTTGGTTTTCCTCTCACATCATGTAGGCTTACACTGCATGAAAACAACTCTAAACTCATTAGTTGGAGTATAAATAAATTTGGAGGGTGAGTTTATTTAGCTATACCATATCCGCTACATTTTAAGAAATGTTTAGGACGTTTTCGTCTCGGTAAGAAGTGAGGAAGGGTTTATATGTGATAGCAGCTTTCATTTATTTTGTTGCCTGCCTACTTGACAGCATTGATTGCATTATTAGTGGCAGCACTGTGAAGTTCCAGATGATGAGCATGCCATGGTCTTCTTTCCATTATTTGTGAAAGTGACAGTGACAGTTCTCTGTCACCATTGAATTGGTGGGGTGGGGCCACCCTAGGGGTGCTGCCATACAACCTAAAAGAATTCAAACACTGTTGTGTCAGTGAAGACTTTAAGTCTAAATGGCTGTTTCACCAAGAACAGCCTTCCCACCAGTTAACATGTCTGGGGGAACCATTGGTTTATAGTCACAGGAAAAGAGGGAAGATTGCTTAATGTTTCTGCAGCAAACCCCTCCAAAGCCACCAGTGTGCCTGAGGCCTTACTCGGAGGAAGAAATGACCTAGCCAAAGAATTAAGGTGAATAGAAAGGGCACTTGGTGGGTGGAAATCTCCTTCAGTACAACTAAGATGGCTGTCATTAAAGTTTGATATTCTTGTCATCCAAATCAAAAAAATTTTTTTTATATGTAGACAGGTGGAAAATCAGAAAGCTGGAATGCTCAATATAACTTCCTTAATCTGTTTAGCCAAACAATACCATGGAACTGTACCATGCTGAGATGCTTTTATGTTCTCATGCCCTACACCAGTACTCATGACAGTATTATGAAAATATCTGTGGCAGCCATCTTTAAGTGACCCAGCTGCCAAATGACCATCAGAGACTGTTGATTTCAGTTGGAATGCCCATTCATTGTAATTCTGTGAGTAAAGCCCTTGTAGTCAATGTGTTTCCCATCAGGCCTGCTGGCCCTCAGGGTGGAGCAGGAAGAGACAACACAGCATCTGCTTAACCACGCTGCACACACACATTGTCACGTGCACACCCCATGCTTTACCATGCTAAACACACTGTTCTTTCCTCTATTACCCACACTCTCACGCTGAATGCTTCTTATGTACTAATGGATCTGTCTGTCAAATCTTTGATATGTCTTTTCTCTTTCTATCTGTCTCTTTATCTAAATTTAAAGCCTTAAAAAGTGTAATTAAAATATCTTAAATACAGTTATTAGATAATTAGTTAATAGTTATTATTATTTTTTCCACCATGCAATTACAGGTTACAGAACGAGGTTAGAGGTACAATATGCAAAACATCATATCTGCTTTAAAGACAATTGGACTTCATGCCCCGTAACAGTTTCCTGTCCTTTTTCTTATACTACCCATTTATAGTTTCAGAACTTTCATTAGTTATGTTCAAATAGAAATAGGCTGGTTTTGCCAGCTTTGTTTCTTTATTTTGGTTTTGAAATTGGTCTTAAATCCCATTCCAGGTGGCATTAAAAAGTCATACATTTGGCTTTCAGTAAACTACAGATACCCTGCCTTCCATCAGATCCTAGTCCAGTGTCCAGTCAGACCATCTCTCTGACTTCAACTCATGCTACCGTGACATGTCTGACGTGTGTGTGTGTGTGTGTGTGTGTGTGTGTGTGTGTGTGTGTGTCTCTCACTGTCTTTCTGTGCATGTATCTTTATGTGTTACAGTTCCTAGTAAGATCCTCCAGCCAGGACGTCTCTCTGACCCTGCCCTTTACCGTTCCTACGGTAATGTCGATGACATCACTGCTGCGCCAGGGAGAGGGGCTGATCTCCAACCCTCATCATGTGACCCTGGTCCTTGGAGCGCTCCAGTTGGTGCCACTCGACCACCTGACCCCACCCGTCTACCAATCAGCGTTCCTGGCTGTTCATGAGGCTCTGTTCGCTGTCATCCAATGTCATCCTCAGGTACGAATGAATGAATGGCTGGCTGGGTGAGTGAGTGGGTGGGTGAGAGAGCAAATGAGTAGACAGGTGGAGAGGAGAAGTAACTCTAACCAGTGTACTTTTTTGGAAGTACTAAGGGGGCAATCAAGTTTTTTTTGGAAGTACTAAGGGGGCAATCAAGTTTTTTTAGGTACAGTAGAGAGATTTATTAGATTAGATGAAACTTTAATGATCTCTGTGGGGATATTGGGCCGTTGCAGCAGCAAGGAGTAATGGGATACACCAAAGAAAAAAGGATATAAATAAGAATAGAGCAAATGGGGGTTAAAGAAACGACAATTCCAGCACTCAGACATACCAAGTCGAAATGTGTGAAAAACAATGTGCAAAAAAGTATGGCTCCCAGCATTCACGGTAGGTACAAGATAACAGCACTAGTATCAGTAGCAGTAGAACTTATTGAGACAGAAAGACAGTGGGAAATATGTGCAATGTGAAAAAGGTGAAGAATTATTTTTAAAAATTCAATATATAACAATGAGAAGAGTATGAGAGAGATACTGTGTGAAAAAATTGCAGAATAGAAACAGGATGTGCAAAAATTTGCTCATATCTACATTAATGGGTCTACAAGTGGCCATACAAGTGTCCAGGCATGGTGTGTTGAGAAAACTAGGGATGCACCGATGTGGTTTTTTGTGGCCAATACCGATATCCGATATGTTCCCACCCATATCGGCCGATATGCATTTTGTAAGAATCTTAGTGCAGAACAGGTTAAGCTTTTCAAACATGCCTATTTTAAGATTAAGTGGTTTTTAAACAAAAGACCATGTTAGTTTTATTCTGTTGCTAATTTGAAAATTAGAGAAAAAAAGGTCACTAAAGTGCCAATCCCACAATCGGCCAAATATTGGCAGTAAAACTAATATGGGACCGATACCGATATTGCTTTTTAAAGCTGATATCGGCCGATACCAATATCGGTGCATCCCTAGAGAAAACCTATACACCTTCTATATATGAACTTTTGTCTTTAGTAGTAAATGTACAAAGGCAGATGTGTAGCCTATTAGCAGCCTGTTAGCTTCCTGTCTATTTTTAAGGTGTTTCTGCTTTGTTGGACAGTATACAGTGGAGAGACACAGGAAAGGGGGATGACATGTAACGAAGGTCATGAGCTAGGTTTGAATCCATGATTTGAAGAGAATGTGCTACACACCTCGCTGAGCCCACAGGATGCCCCAGAGGAATGTAGTTTAATTTGAACCAAATGATATTGCAGCTCACCAGCTCACCTGTAGCTATGTGAAAACCTCACAGCTTTTCAGTTTTTACTTGAACCCAGTGTTTACATTGTGCCTGATGCATTAAGTAAGTTCTCTAGTTGTGTGATCTATAGAAAGGTACTTAACAAGAATGTAAAGGAATCTATATTCTAACCCACACAAAACATTTTGTTTAGTTTCCCAACTGCATTAATGTGATAATGGGGTTAATGTGAAAATGTGTTAGTTTCTCACTTTCTGAAACACTGACTGGAGGGTTTTGTTGAGACAGCAGTGACAGAGTAGGACTGAAGCAGGGCAGCCAGCTACACTGAATGGGACTGTAGAGCAGAGCAGGCACCAGCTGACTGACATCAGATGTGAGTGATGACAAAAGACAGGGGCAAAGGAGAGCAGTAGAGACAGAGGGGAGGTGAAATGGAGAGGGGGTAAAAAGTGAGAGGAGGCAGGGAAGAAAAGGAGAGGGGGGTTGGGGGAAGACGAGGAAATGAGGATGAGAAGTGTGGGGGGGAAGGGAAGAAGCAGGAAATGGACCAAAAGAAGATAGTGAGATGGGAGGGAAGGTGATACGGGAGGGACGTTTCAGGACGAAAGGGGAGCGAGCAGGAGATAGGAAGGGTGAGGGGGCAGAGAGGAGGAAAGGAGCGGAGAGGAAAGGGGTAGGGGAGCTGGCATGCAGTGTAGGTTGGCGTTGGCATGGAGTGGTTTTGGGTAGATGGAAACCATTACCAAGCTCCAACTAGAGCTGGTGACATCATCCCCCTCCCGTTTATGTCTCTCTTTCGCTCTCGCTCTCTCTCTCTCTCTCTCTTGAAGCCACAATGAATGGTTTGGGAACCAGTTGTTTGAGACACATGAGTTTTATGTTACGTTATACGTATCCAGGAGGAGTGATAGATATATGATAGATTTGTTTTCTGTCAGAAGAAAAAAACAATGTTTTCTTGGTTAAATTTTTTATATGCATTTCTTGATGGGGTGAATCAATGAAAGTCTATAAGAGGTGTGAAATAGGAATTGACACACTGTGCAGTCAGTGAGAAATTGGCATAGTTCAAGAATAAAAGTACCATTCCTCCACACAGCTGAATAGACAGGCTTGCATAAATTTGAACTAACTGGCTAGCCTGTTAGCATTACCAAGTTATCTGTTACAGTCTGTTGACAGGGGAGACAGCCAAGTTAAAGTCCACATAATCAACATTATGAGTCCAAAAACAAGCTAAATAATTAGTCCCACCTCCCTGTGTGTATCTATACAATCTGACGACTGTGTGACTTTATGTACTGTACACACACATGACCATATGCTCTGTGTGTGTCCAGGTAATGTTGAACGCAGCTCCGTCATTCTTGAACGTCTTCTATCGTCTGGTGGCATCCATTATGCAGGAGGGTCGACAGAGAGGAGACAGTGACGCAGGTAACACACACACACACACACACACACATTCATAACAGACACTAGAAACTAGGGCACTAGGCTCATGGGAACATTGGACATGGGACGATTATATTGCCAGAAATCAATCTGGAGAAATAGCTGATGGTTTTGAGTGAAGAATTCTAATTCTGTATGAAACCATAGTACAAATTATTATTAGTGTTTGATTTAACCTGCTTAGAATACCAGATGGGTATTCTAGAAAATCTGAAGAAAATCACAGGAAAGTATTGGAAGATCAGTTTAGTATACTACCTTCACTACCTGAATTGTCCAGTTGGAATAAACCGCAACCACCTGATACTCCAAGCATGTTCAAACAAATGTTACTTTCAAATACTGTTTGACCCAGGTCTGGCTCATGGCTTTGTTATGGTGTCATTGTATTAGCAAGTCTTTTGAATTGTTAAGTAGGTTGAATACAATACAGTAACCTAATACAGCAGGTTAGTCAAAAGTAGCACATTGTAAATTTAGTTAGATTAGCATGAACCTCTGTTTGATACTGTATCGAATCCTGAAGGGGAAATTCATCTTTTCGCCTTTTGCCCCTCCACAGGGAGGTCAGAGGTCAGGGTCAGTACAGAACAGCATTTCAGAAACTGGTAGGGATTCAGTGTCTTGCTCAAGGACACTTCAGCAGGATGCTGTAAAATCAGTTTAGGGTCGCAGGAAAGATTCTTTTGAAAATTGGTATATTCCCTGAGAAAGCAGACGTTTTTTAACCTGAGTTGTGCCCGACATTCAATCAGCAGCGGTGACCTCCCACTGCTGGAAAAATATTAAGACAGTGAACTTTCACTATCTTGTCTGTTTTCTCAATCTAAATCCTCTGTGAACTGTAAATATCTGTTGATCAGGAAATATGTCACTGGTCAACATAGCAAGGATTCTTTCAAGCCAATAGGAGTTCTGTATTAGCATGATGTAGACGTATCTTTAATTTTCAATATGTTCAATGTGTTGTGTTAATATCTATAGCCTATTCTTGGCTTCTCTAATGACCCAATTTCACCTTGGGATCATTAAAGTTTAACATTATCTTACCTTAAAAAGACAAATATATAGTACCGTAATGCAGTTATAGCATTGTATAACAATATCGATATCGAAATAGGAGCTGTTCTAAACCGCACGTAACGGATACCGGGAGTAGGAGGGAAGTGTGGTCGCAGAACTGAATTTTTCCCAGTCCAGGGGAAACTGTGCACCCAAGGGTTTGGGACCCTGTGTATATTGGCCCGTGTTTATCAGGGGGGGATATACAAATAGACCAATTCCAGCTGCTGTATGTAAACTGGCGAATGAAGTAACGTCAATCTCTGTCTCAAAGGTCCAGACAGTGACGTGTATCTCCAGTGCTCCAGACTGGTAGAGAGGATGTACTCTCACATTGCTGCCACAGCTGAGAGCTTCACCACACTGTCGGCCTTCATGGTGGCGCAGTACGTCACAGAGCTGCAGAAGGTACACACACACACATTTTGATGCTTCCAGTTTCTCTTTATGCCTACTTTAGCATTAGGGAAATTAAGGCTGTTTTATGGTTATAAGACAAGTGTCGACAGGTGTCTTACGAAATGTGTCGGACGACACCGAGGCATTTATGCTCAAACAAAGTAGCGGGAGACGTCTGTGACATGAGCTGTCATCTGTCAGCTGTCAATGGTCATCTCCAAAAGCAGTGTGCTTGCAAAGCGGCTCATTGAGGAGGCGTGGGCTATTACTTTTCTAAGACATCTGTTGTATGGTTTTTGAGATATTTACGTTTAAATCCTGATTTTAGACGCCATACACACACATGAGGAATGATGAGGACCATATTGAATCAACCCCTAATCACGTGATCTCTGCCAAGCTTCAGTTTCACTTTGCCCACGTGACCACACACCCACACACACACACACCACACTGAGTCAAAGTGACTGTTGCACAGCAAGCGCAAGCAAATTTAATCTTTTCTAGTTTACACAGCTGTTTCCATCTCCATGGCAACGACGGAACGCTTGGTCCAGCCATACAATGAAAATGTAAGACAATCAATGACGGCGTCTGCGACCTTACAAATTTCGACAGGTACAAGACACTGTCGGCCAACACATTCTTTTGCCATTTTGACGTCATTTTTGTCGTCAGACACTTGTCTTATAACCATAAAACAGCCTTAAAGCCCAGAATTAGAAGGATTCCAGTGTTCTAGAGCTAATGATCTACATACAATCTCTTCAGTTACACAGGATTTAAGCCAGGGGCTTGCAGACACCCCCCAGCAGTGATCAGGGCCCTGCAGGTCCTGTTTGCCCCTCTTCCCATCGTTCTGCTTCTCACTGGGATGCTGCTCTTCTGTTTCTACCCCATCAACGAGGAGAGGCGCCAGCAGATACAGAGGGATCTGCACAAAGCAGCGTGAGTAGCCATTCTGCAACTGTATTGGCTACCTATCCTGGTAAACTGACTGAGGTGGGGAATTCATTCTATACATATATACAGGGATGTATTGGAGGGTAAACCAACCATATTTGTTTATTTGTGTTTATTTATTTGTGAAATAGTTTACTAACTTTTTTACTATTCTTTAGTCTGCCAGATCTGCCAATCTGTGATATAAATTCCTAGCATATATCAAGTAAATAGTATCAAGCTGATGTAAGCTATATAAAGATGGAGTCTTATGAAGGGGAAAAAAGTGAAAAAGCATGAATTAATGTTTTGCTGAAAATATAACTGCTTTTTGTTTATATTTGTGGTTGTTTGGCTTATGATGATCACCGTTCTGGAGCTTGGTGGAGTTTACACCCACCTTTTTATTTACCACTACATCACTATATATGTAGGGTATAGAAGGTCAAAGGATTTGCCCTCCACAGTAGTTATTTGCCTTTAAAAAAAACTTCTGAACAATAAGTTATTTCCCATTATGTTAACATTCTTCTCATGTATAGCATTAGGTATGATAACTTAGCGTTACACTATGATAGCTATACTAATAGGTAGTGACATAAACAGGGTAAATACGTACTTGTTGTTGTTGGTTTCCACAGGAAGGAAGATGGAGTTGTTCCCATGTTTCATTGTGGAAGAAGTGAAGTGATAAATCACAGCAATAAAATTCAACAAAAACACCAATAAAAGAGAGGGGGAAAAAGTTTTCTGCTGGTCTAACTAGGGAGCCAGGAAGGAGAAAAGCTGAGACCGGGTGGAGCGATGACCAGGCCGGTGCAGCACTGGATGTTTTGGGAGGCCGGCAAGGAGGGAGTTGTGTTAGACCTAATACATGGTCTCTGTATGAATAATAATAATAAAAAGCATACACCCAGTAGTTTTAACCAACATGTGTGTAATTTAATTGCACCTTCAATTGAGTGATACAGTCTGAAGAACAAAGATAGCACCGTCTCAGAATATCTCTCTCTCTCTCTCTCTCTCTCTCTCTCTCTCTCTCTCTGTATGTTTTGGTGTGTATGCAATGCAGAAGGAGGACTCGTGCATCTGCAGTAGTTGGCAGTCATGAGGGTCAGTCCTGCAAGAGTAAAGAGATATGATGAATAAGCAGGGGCGGACAATTCCACAAGCAGACATGCCGGCTGTCAATTGTTTGGTGGTAGTCCCAAAAAGCTAACATATATAGTAACATTCAACATGTCATTATTGATTGATTGTGTACATGTAGAAGGGTTAAAACAATGACTCACCTGTTTTGGTTGTCTGCAGTTCCTGGGGCACGGGCAAAAGAGTTCTGCAAGCAATGTAAGCACTGTACCTAACCACACAGGCAGTTCCAGGCAGGGGCGGACTGGGGCAAAAAAGCGGCCCGGGAATTTGTACCTGACCAGCCCACTCTCCAAGGGGCGGGGATGGGGAGGCAGCGGCCACCCGAAAAAATGTATGCATTTTAACGTCATATTGGACCATATTTCCCATAAAAACACTGATGATATTATTAGTTTTTGAGTTTATATAACACCAATTAGCCTACAATACAATTATTATAGTGTATATGTAACATACAAGCCCAGTGGCTATATGCATCTGTGATTTTAACAGATGTTAACAGATCATTGATGCAATACAATTTGGATCCACCAATTTGCCAGCCTAGACAATTGGAATAAAATTATACTGCCTGTACCCAAAATCAACCACTAGAGGGCAACAATAAGCCATTTCAGTCAAGTTTATACTTTGTGTAAAACATTATATTTAACCGTTTTACTTAGGTATCCATATTTGGGAGATGTTCTTGCCCAAAACATTATGCACGGATGATTCTGGGCTTTGATGACATTTGTAAATAAAGGTATTTGACTAAAAGGCAGATGTGTTGGTATTTGTCGA
>OMLI01101513.1:9213-23052 GCA_900302605.1 Rondeletia loricata
GAAGAGGAGGAGGAAGAGAAAAAGAGAGAGAGAGAGAGAGAGAGAGAGAGAGAGAGAGAGAGAGATATAATACACTGGTACAATACAATACAAGTGCTTACCGTCATCCAGCAAACATGCTCTGAGCTGTCCCCATTGTGTCAGGAGCCCCTGTAGTCCACTATGTAAACATCCCCTCCATACCCCATCATGACTATATTCAGAGCCTGAGCAGGAAGTGATTTCATACCCAACATCCTCTTCAGTCTTCCTCTCTCAGGTGGCGAACGCTCCGGGCGACGCCCCACCGAGGAGCTCTCAGACCAAGGAAGGGGGTGACAAGACTGGGCAGAGCCTGGGGCAAAGACGTGGCGTGGTTGGACTTTGGTAACGTGTTTGGACGGTGCCATCAGACTTTGTCAATTAGTGTCAAGGCCAACTGTTTGTACCTTAGTTTATTAGTAGATACACAGTTTTATCCATCCAGTTTCATCCATTACAACATGAGAAGACGTGTGTGTGGGCCGTGAAACAAACAAGTGTGAGACAGGGTTACATAGTTTGGGATTTTTCATTAGTTTTTATTTTTATATAGTTTTCCATTTTTCTTTCAATTTCAGTTTAGTTTTAGTTTTCAGTGTGGCTTTGGTCGTTTTTATTTCCACAAATGTTTAGTTTTAATTTAGTTGTTATTTTTATGTAGTTTAAGTTGTAATTGTAGTATTTTTGGTAGGGCTGGTATTTTTTATTTACGTGAATTTTTAAATGACCGTTCAGTAAAAATAGCCAAAACGTTTGCCCTGCACATAAACAAAGATGAAAACCAAAACATTTCATGTATATATCTTTGTATTCTAGCTAACAAGATAGTTTTAGTTAAGTCTACGTTTTTTCAGAAAGCCTCATTTTTATTTTTATGTCAGTTTACGACAGTGTTTTTTAACACCTAGTTTTTGTCTTAATAATAACCTTGGTGTGAGAAGCCATGCAGTATTACATGCCCACCCTGGTCCTGTCCCATTGGCAAATACATTCAACTCCAGTGATACAACAGAATAAGTATAAAGTTGAGCCAAGGACCTGCAGGGAGCGAAGAACATGGTGAGGGATCTATATATGCTTCCTTGACAGATATATGAAGGAATTTTTTGCAGAAATGCATTAGCATGATGTTGGCTATTAATAAAATTTGGCATAGTTTAGGTCCAGTCTTGTTATTTTTTTTGAATGAATAATTTGTCAAACAAGTTCTGTTTTTGGAGTTCCGCCACTCCCATGTTTTTCATGGAGTTGCTTTAAGTTATGAAACCCTGTGAGGGAGCTATAATGTTCAGGTTGGGTCGGAGCCAAAAGCCGTGTATTGTATTGTATTAAAACACACTAATATTCACACAGGCACCCGTATATCATTCTGGGTCTAGTTACAGCCACCCCTCACAGGGAGGTAGGCACACACACACACACTCACATAAAACGTCTGTAATCAGCGCATGGTGATGAGCAATGAGAATGGGCAAAGAAACAGAGAGAGGCAGGAGTGAAAATGAAAAAGAGGATACACAAGAAGTTCTGATTTATTTCAGGGCTCTTATGGTTGTGGTAACTTTAATGAAAAGAAACACCCACTTTTTCAGTATCACAGTATGGGCCACAAAATTGTGTTTGTGGAAGACAATAAATCACTCCTCAGTCACTGGGCTGAGAGGCCAGGCTGCATAACGAGCCCCGAGTCGCTGTGAGTTGACCACTCCAGTAGTTTGGAAAAGCATTGAAGCTGAGCAATGGTATTATTTTAAAAATGTATGAAAACGTGATAAATTTGTACTTAAAATCCTTTGGCCGTAACCTTAAAAAAAGCAGAACTATGTAGAAATGAATGTAAAACACATGATTAATGGATAGTTTTGTGGCTGCATGGCAAGGAAGTAATAGAGAGTATAAATATGGTTGATTTCTTTGAATGGCTGTAGTCTGTGAGGAGCCATTGACACATGGGCAAACTTTACCGACCAAACAAGGACTGTTAACTGTTTCAAGGTGACAGCTGAGACAAATAAAGACTATTTTTCAAGAGAAGAAACAGTGAAAGCACATACTAAGACAAACACACCTGTGGTGACCTTCAAGGTAACCGCCCCTTTCAGTGTGTTTGCTTGGGTATGTGACTGTGTGTGTGTGTACGTGTCCTTCAGGTCTAAAAGCCAAATAAACACACACTGAATCAGGGTCACGGATTCTTCAAACAGGTGATTTGAAACGACTTGATTGGGTAGCGACAGATGACTCCCCTGCAGTTAAAAAGTAGGCAAACCCTCTAATAAAGTAATCGAAATACAACTGCGCTTAATATTACAGCGTAATCCAATCAAGTAATCAAAATGTGTGAGGTTATGCCGTTATGAGTAACTAAAACCACTTTGAATGTGGCCATAGCACCACTAAATTAACGCTGAATTACAACGGAAGAGTGAAACCTGTATACCATCTATTTATATACCATCTGTGAATCCCTGCTGTGAGAGGGGCTTGGGAACAACCTGCCACAGAGAGAGGAATAAAGGATGAAAAGAGGAAACCCAAAATAAATGAAAGAAGGGAAACAGCAAGGGGGAAAGAAACATACAAGCACAGGGTTAGTTTTACACCCACCTGCTCAACTGGCTGTCCTGTACCGGCTACTGGCAGAACAGGCGAGGGTAAGGGAAATAACCATTAACTTACCTTAACTAGAAGTAGCATTTCTCTTTGGTCGAGCATACTCGTCCTTTTTAACACGTATACCCAATACAAGTTCATGAATAGTCAATTATAATGATGTCATTCAATTACATTCATTTTGAAAAAGGTAATTTGTTTAATGGCTGTTAAGCACAGAGATGTAACCCAGATAATGTCATAATTTTAAAACTTTTAGATGATCGTTTCCTGCTTGCAACTAACTGACAGTGAGAATCAGACAATTGCTTTAACTTTCCTGATGAAGATGGAGAGAGAGAGGTCACTAAAACCATCTGCAAGCTATATGCCGTGCAACTCTGTGATTCTTTTCATTCACTCTCCCTCCCTTTCTCTTTGACACTCCTCTCCTACACACACACACACACACACACACACACACACACAAATGGAGATAATACATATTATCAGAGAGAACCCCTAATGTCAAGCAACCCTCTGGTCACAAACACAGAGCATTGATTGAACTGTGAAAGTGACTTGGTGCAGACAGCTGAGAGGGCCAAGAATCCGATAAGACCTGCTAGTGAGTCTGGTGATCAATGATCAAACGCCATCTGTACGTGTGTGTGGCAGGTTGTTATGTGCTGCTGTTTAAACTCACCAGCCCACTCACTGCTGTGACCGTGCCTAAAGATCCCCTACCAGTCAAGCCCTGTGAGTGGCTGCCTCTTAGTTTAGTTCAGTGGAGACTTACAGTAGTAGCGTGAAATAACGCAGACAGCTGAGCAGATCCAAAATCATGTTAGGGCTCTTTGTGCCCAGTAGCCTCTCATGGCGCCTTTTCACATGAGACCTAATTCATTTTTCAACCTGATAAGTCCCTGAGCACAGACTGACAGGCTCCCCGGGAAGACGGATGGGTCTGCAGAGACTTGTTAAAAGGGGGAACCTCACTGCGCTCCTCGGGGCAGGAGCGGGGGGAGTCGGTCTGGGGTCATCGTCCCCCACATTAGCGGCCTTTAAATCTTACCCCCAGTCACGAAGTGGTACATGCGTTGTTATAGCTGCTGAGAGGGGAACCTGAGCTCATGGGTGTGTGTGTGTGTGTACCGACATAAGAGTGAAGAGAGAGGGGTTTCCCTGTATGGGATGTCAGCACTTCGTCACCTTTTTCAATGAGGGTTTTGCTGCTTGGAAGTTGTGTTTTTCAGTGTATAGGCCTACATCACATGCTGGCAAATGGTACAGATGGTCCCAATGACAGCGAGGGCGGAAGATGAGTAGCAGGTGGAGAGACAACGCAACCCAACGCAACCCAATCCAGACCCAGGGTGGTCAAGGAAGAATGGATTTTGTTTGACTCGAGTCGTTTTCAAAAATAAACCGGCTGTGGGGTTGACCAGCATGTTCACACAGCTCCTGCAGTACATATTACATACTCAGTCCTATGTGCAAGGTTTTCCCCCCGCAGAAACCCCAACAGAAGGTCTCTGTTATCCACCTCGTCACTATTACCAGAACAGCTAGAGATCACCAAGCAATGTTACTATCAAAACAGAGACCACCCTCTTTGCCTATCTGCTCTTGACGCATCATAGAAATAGATTTCTAATTCCATGGCCGTTGCACAACGTGGGTTTTATACGCCTTTTATTCCTGTCTCAGTCCACCCTTCCCTCCCGTTCATCTCCTCATCTATCAGCCTGCACTGTGAGTCATATATTATTGTAACGTTAACACAGGGAAGCACCCGTCGACCGGAAGATCTGCTTCTGGAGATTGAGCCAGTAACTAAATGACCCTTCCTGTCTCCCGCCCCTTATTCCCCCTCCAATGTTGCCTACAGAACCGTTACATCAATGTTAAAAAGCCTCACACTGTAGCCTCTCTAAATTATTCCTATCCACTTAAACTGTAGATTACAGCTGTACATTTATATAACCAACACCGGAAAACACTCAAATGTCATTCATGCTAAATATCAAATATTGCACAGTGAGGTCTGAGGTCTACCAACTGTACCTGTACAGTGTGGCTGGAATGGAAATAGTAATGATATTTTCCATCCAATAACCAAGTTTGCATATATTTACAAAAATAAGTAGTTTGCACGATGAACAGTTTAAATGAAACGTGACAAAATAAACAGTCAAGGGGAAAGTAAAGGCAAGCTTCAGACGAAACAACCTCACTCACCCCTGCCAAAGACATTTTGCTTACTGCCATTGCTTGCCACGGTCCCCGCAGCAGAATGCCGTCTGAATCAGGGGTCGTAGGTCACAGCAGGTTTGCATTGAATAAAACGCAAAATAGACCCTGACATGTGTTACAGATGTATCCTCCACTTTTCACCAGCAATACATCTACATTCACATCAAGGGATAGAGCAGGATTGAGGGAAAATGTAAGTTTGGGGCAAACAGGGAGGATGATTACAACCAGTCTGGTAGAAGCTGAACGTGGGCTGAAGAATGGGTGTAGGCTGAGAGCATGAAATCCTTCTTAGGAGATGCAAAGACGGGGTTGATGTTTAAAGGGGAATGGTGGTCAGAACCTTGGTTGGAAGAAGTGTGTTGGTGTTAAGTGGTGGGGTAAATGGATTAAAGGTTGCTAAATTAGAGTACGCTGTGCAGCAAATGTGTCTGAGTGGGTTTCTTTGGCGGGTGTCAGGGTGGGGCCGAGCGGGAGGTGGGGGGGTTAGCCAGTCTGCAGGATTGAGATAAATTCAGAGGGGAGTAGATAGGAAGTTCTCTCACATCACTTCCTCTCTTTGTTTTAGCTGCTATTTTCAAGGCTTGGTATGTAGTTCCTGTCGAGAGGTGAAGACATTCAAAACAAGTTCATTAGCCTCTGTGTAGGGGGGGTGCTGAGGTGGGAACGTATGCTGAACGTCTGTGTATGGTGTTTGTGAATGAGTGAGTTCAGTCAGTTTGTGAAGAGTGCACGTATGACAGAATGCATATGTGCTTTTCAGTAACTGTAATGGATTATTTAGTTACTTTGCTTGTCGTCAGACTAATGTAACCCCATCACATGTAATCTGTTACTACCCAACTGTGTGTGTTGTAAGTATGTTTCTCTGGGTTTGTGGGAGAATGAGAAAGCTGGAGTACCACACCCTCCTCACATCCTGTAGCAGCCCTGTCCTTGTGTCTCAGGCCAGGGTCCCGAGACATACCAAAGCCCTACAGTCCCACAGAACGCTGACATAAACACTGACCCCTAAAAGGAAGTATGTATGTGTGTGTGTGTGTGTGCGGAGGCTTGCATGTGTCTTTGCACCACAATTAACTGCTATCTACTTTATATATGATAAAGTAAGAGTCACACATTACTTATATTTGTAATATGCAGCATACCATGGTTTTCCCCTAAAGCTGTCCCTTGGCTCAACAAATATACACTCACCGGCCAAAATAATGGGAACACCAGTTTTCCATAAAACATAGAAGAGCTGTCACATGTTTGTTAAGCAAAACATCCTGTTCTTAATCTGATTATCTACGCTGTTTTGTGACTTTCAATTAATATGCAACTTTTAGATTATGGCTCGGTTTTCATGAGCATGACAATTAATCAGAATTGACTGATAATCATATTATTATCAAATAATAATAATGTATTAATCAAATGCTGATATTTTGCCAATAATAAGTGAGTATACCAGCTAATCCAGGACAAAACTTTGGTCCCCAATGACTGGAGTTGTGCAGTGGACCTCTGCTCCATATGGGTTCCACTGAGAATGTGAGCAAGAAGTGAAAAACTGAACTAAAAACAGATAATTGAATGAGCATGAAATGTGTTGGATTATGGCCCAATTATCATCTTTCTTTGTTGTTTAGTTGCTCACTCCACTTCCCCACTCCACTCCACACTGAGCAGAGGTACAACTCCACTCTTCAAGGACCAGACTTTCTGTATTAGCTGAATATTGTACTCAATTATTACTGACATGATAGCAACATCTGATTCACAAATTATTATTATTTGATAATAAAATGATTAACAGTTCATTATGATTAAATGTCATGCTCATCAAAAAACCGAGCCATAATCTAAAAGTTGCACATGAATTGAAAGTCACAAAACAGCGTAGAGATAATCAGATTAAGAACAGGGGGAGCAGGTTTTGCTTAACAAACATGTGACAGCTCTTTTATGTTTTATGGAAAACTGGTGTTCCCATTATTTTGGACAGTGAGTTTTCCACAGCTATAAACACCTGGCGTTTCCATGGAGTTGTGTTGATGAAGACAGAGGATGTCAGTCATATAGCAGCTCCCCAACGGTATGTTTAGGGGCTTTTATTAGTAGAGGGGCATATCTCTCTGGGGACATCTCAAAGATACCCAGGGCTCTGCACACAGACATCCGGTAATCCACCGCTTTTCTGCAGAAAATACCTCAGTCTCAGTAATGACTCTCTAGGAAACTACTGTCAGCAGCCATGGGATTTGAAGCGGGATATGGCAAACTTTTTCCAATCCCATTTTGAGGACCTCTCAAGAATGTGTGCTTGAATGTTGACACAGTGTAAATGTATAACTTCACATGACAAAAATAATTGAGAGGGAAATGGCAAATGGCACAGTATACAATATGCACAGGTATGTTGTGTGCCACTACATATGGTTGCTGTGTGTGTGTGTGTGTATGTGTGTGTGAGTGTGAGTCTAGCAGGGTCCCATAACTAATTCTCAGCATAACCTATATTTAGGATTTGTACAATAATCTGTTTCTCTCTTTGACAGAGGACCCGACTTGGAAAAAAACACATTCAACCTAACAATTGCTGAGCTGATGGCTTGTTTATCTTACGTGTGGAGGTCGACTTGCCTTCCCTTGTTTTACCACCCTCCCTTGCCTCCCCTAGCAGTCCTCCTTTCCTTCATGCCGTGCTGTTCTCCCTTTTCCTCCCTGCTTCCTCTCTCCTGTGCCATCAGTTAAAGCCTGCACCACACTGTTGAAGTGGAGACAGTTTGGTGACGGGGCAATGCCACTCACACTTGATGGGCACATTAGGGCCCCACTGCTAATGTCTTTGACATAGTTATGAGAGTGCCTTGCCTCATAAAGCCTGTGTGCAGCAGTAGCTGCAAGGCCATCACAGAGAGGGACATTTGTCAGGTTTGTTTATCGAAGCATTTTGCTACTGTGTACACTGGCAGGTCATCGGTTTTAACAGGAGTCTTCATCCACGTCCTCTGGGCTCTTTGTCTCTGTGTCAGGACTTGTTCTTCAGAGAGGCCATGATTTATATGTTGATCTGCTCTCTCATTAGAGTGACTGACACTGTCAGGAGAAAAACACAAAAAACGTGTGAATAATTTTATGAAACACATTTCTGCCTCCAGTCTGTGGAGGTATCTGAGGCCCCTTGTGTGTTGCCCATCAGTTCAACAGGCAGTTTTTATAGAAATACTGAACAAACTGTCAGGTTTGATTTGTTCGAGGTTTTGCTGTCCATAGCTACAGTGAATACTCTCATTTATACTAAATAGATGTCTAGGGCAGTGGGGCTTTGGATCTCACGTAAAAATGGAGACAGACAGCAGATCAAATAGCCGTAATGTCGAGGCTGTTGCATGGGGTTCCCAGGGTTCAGCTGTGGTTTGAAATAAATCTTCTCCAGAGTCTCTGTCTGATATATCATAACTGCCTCTTGGCCATCTGTGCTTAGTTAGTGAGCAAGGCAAGATACCTCTTTAATGAACCCATCATTAAGACATCAGGAGAAACTAACGGCATTGGGCTGGTATTCCCTGTCGGTCCCATAATGTCTCCCTAAATACAACCATTCAAACAGTACTATACTCCATTATAGTGCTGTGCTGCAAGACTGCACTCTCCACACAAGTTCTGCTAGGCCAGGCTAGGGCAAATCTTTGATGTAAATCAATTCACCACATTTATGACAGTCAAGTTATACCAACTAATCTGATAGAAAAAGATTGAGAGTTCAAATGTGAAGTGAGTAAACTGATCCCACACCAGGGTTTAAGGGTGACCTCTACCCATAGTGTGCATCCCAAACCCAGTCAGTAAAAAGTAACAGAAGTGGGCACAGTTGCTGCTACATTAAGGGAATTTGGTCCCATCATCAGTGTAGGGTGAGATCTCTCTCTCTCACACACACACACACACACACACACACACACACACACACACACACACACACACACGCATGCAGCTGGATTCTAATAAACCTCTCATCATCAGAAGGAGTCCTGCTGCTCTTCTGACAGTCGTCCACTCATAACTTACACTCCTGGAGGCTCCATGAAATGTTCTCTCTTCTCTCCCCGACTACACGACCATCTGACAGGAGGTAGACGTTTCCTAATGCTCCGCTGTCTGGCTAAGGGGAAGTGTCAGAGGTGAATATTATTTTCTCCTATCAAAATGACACTTCAGCAGTTCAAAATACACATACATGCAAGCATGTTTTGTATTATGATAATTTGGTTATGAACAATGCAAATTAAGCCAAATTTAAATACTAATTGTACAATTCAAATAACTCAGAAGATGGTAATTTTCAGAAGCAAAGTCCAACTCTTTGTTTTATTATGTATCCAAAAAACATAACTCAAACAAAGCTTTTTCTCTTGCCATAAGAATTCTGTAAATGACCAACTATAAGAGGCAACATGTGGAATTAGGTTACAATACCTCCAGGCAAGGTTGAAAAAAAACAACGTTTGACATATGGGGAGCTATTTAAATCTTTTGCAGAGACATATTGATGACGTACAGAGTTACACAGTACATGCTAACACAACACGGTACCGCACGTGCAGCGCAAAGGGATGATGCAAATCATACAATAAACTATAAGCTATACATATCAGTTACATAAACAATAAATTCAAACTTTGCTGTTCATGCAACTATGTGCACTTGAGCTGCATGGTACACAGTATTTTTTGGATGTGCAGAAGGAAGTGTCAAGTAATGTGCTGGTCCAGTGAGGTAGTTGTCTTAGGTCACACATGGTTATGCGGATATGGTAAGACACGGTTTGGTCAAACGTTTTGCAAACAACGCACAGGTAATGATAAATGCATGCTAATAAATATGAACAGTAATAAGCGAATTCGATACGAAGATTGTGGGGGTTTGCAGGGGGTTGAGTCTTAGTAGGGCTGGTAAAGTAGGGCGACAGCTCTTGAGAAGGAACTGTTGAGGTGTTGGGTGGTCTTGGTCTTAATGGACCGGTGCTGTCTCCCAGAGGAACGTTTTGGAACAGATGGCTGCCTGGATGAGCAAGGTCAGTGGCAAACCTTCCTGCTCTTTGCTTTGCCCCGGTGTCACGCAGCACCTTGACGTCAGGCAGCCGAAAGCCAATCACCCCTCAGCAGCGTGGACAGCGTGCTAGAGATTGTCCTCGGAGCTATACCAGACTGTAATGGAGGATGTGACGATGTATCACTGATCTATAAAATCAGACTATGACTGGTTGTGAGACACTGGGCTTTGAAAATATTTGATCTATGTTGGGCCTTCTTGATTAAGCAGGGGAATGTCTTGTCCCATTTGAGGTGATGGTCAGTCCCAGGAGCTTTAATGACTCAGTTTCCCCATTTAGTCCACGATCTCCAAGAGGGGATGAGCAGGCAGGTGCCTTCAGAACTCATCCTCATTTCAACATTTGCTAACTAAAATCATCCTTAATAATGATTTTTATTATTTCTACATTTCTGCCTCATTAGATAGTTAATGGAGAGTTGAGTTGAGTGAGAGGGGATGACAACAAACAAGACACAAGTTCTAACCTACAACACTGTGAGTTCATGATTTTGTACCTTAGCCTGATGAGCCACAACTTTTTAACGTCTTTATTGATTTGTGTCCCACATACCCTGAACCCACCGAGTCCCATCCTATAGTCAGAACCCTAGATTATCAGCATAGTTCCCCATGATTGATCCCCAGCATGTTTTCACTCATGCCATTATCACTTCATTGTTTCGTGTATTTCTGCAAAGACTGGATAATCATTGGAATCATAGAATACCCAAGTTCAAGTTCATTTATTTCTATAGCCCTTTATCACAAGCATGTCTCAAAGGACTTACAGAGCCTTTATCAATTTTAGCAAGACATAGCAAGCCTACCTATTCTGCATAGCCTAACCTACCCCTTATGGAAATAACACACAAAGCAGCAGAATGCCAAATACTACTGCTGACAAGCCACCATAACAGTTGGCAACACTATGTGCAATTTAATAGCCACGAAATATTGTATTTCTTTTTCTCTATGTAATACCATTCCTTGCTGTGACACCTCAGCGTCTAGCAATACATATTTGTGCGAGAACGGAACATTAAATCATTCTTGAACAGAATGTGATTACTATGGTAAATAAGACAATCACTGTCACGTGTTTCTGGAACGCAGAGTTTGGTGGAATGTGTATAAAATCCCTAAACTCTCTACACCGTCGATGACAGACTGACAAGGAGCGCTGACAGCAGAAGGAAGGAAATATAAAGGAGAGGCCATGTTACAAAATACATTCACATACTAAATATGCACATAGCTACGGACACAATTAGTCAAAGATATTTCTACGGTTTTATTGCGTCTAAGAATTCTACAGCATGGGTTTCAAATTGTGTATTTTGAAACTATCATTGCCTGTTTAAATTTAGTAGAGGAAACGTTGGGACCGCCAGCGCACAGAGCCAGAGACCAAGTCTTCTGATTTCCAGAAGGGCTTTGCATGAGTGCATGCCTCGGCTTTGTCTAATGCTGGTTGATGGCTGTTAGTGCTGAGAGGTGAGAGGGGAGCGGTGGTAGGCCTTGGACTACAGGATATCCTGTTTGGCTGGTCAGCATGGAAATCATACAGAGCAGAGATACATGCGCACATCCAGTCTAGGAGCTGGGTCACGTGTGAATCAGCTGAAAGTTGAACAATCCAACACACTATTAAGCCTAGTAGTTTATACTGTGTAAGACAAGCCATGGCTCATGGCTCATAGCTCTGGGCATTTATACTCGATACATCGGCTCACTGACAAGAGTTCTGTGTCCAGGCCAGTCAACCAATCAAAGCTGTGAGACATTATGACACGGTGTGCGCCGCTAGAAATTTCAGTTGGTATGAGCCAAGTGTCTCGCAGCCTGTGAGACGTTCCAAATGACGTCAATGATCCAAAACATCTGGCTCACAGGGGTCGTCTCGCACAGTATAAATTAGGCTTAAGTTGTCTTTTCACCTTTTGCTGTGACAAAATCTAACACACAACATTTCAACTTAATATGGATCTTTGTTGATGTCATATCGAAGTGTCACTGCACACAACTGCAGTGAGTATCCATACACTCTTTCAATGAGAGTGTCTGCCTACTTTACTAAGACCAACCTCACTTCTCTTCCAGTCTGTGCACAGACAGTGATGCATGTCATAATCATATTTAAGCATCACATTTCTAAAAGCAATTCTGCTGACTTTGTTTGTGCGACCTCACATTCCTCCATTAGTGGCGATGACTGTCGACGTCTTGGCTATAGAGCACCCAAACACAACACTGATCTCGAGACAGAGATGGATGGAGGGATAGAAATACATGATTTTGCTAGTTTCTATGTGCTTTTCATTCTTTGGCGTAACGTATGTGTTGGATCTCCGAGCCTCCAGCCATATAGACAGACTAGAGTCACACTTTCTAAACATTGAGGATGGCATCGTCGTCTCTATTAGAGGTGTTTACTGTGGCCAAAATACCTGAGGTCTCCCACACACACACACACACACACATACACACGTATATACACATTCACACAAACACTTACTAACGCAGACTGAGGAAAGCAACAAAGGCCTTCTCACATGTACACGATTGTAGACTATTGTGCATCCAGACAATAAACAAAAGCATGCGGTGGGAAAGCACTTGTCCAATATGTTTGAAAGACACAATAATATTTACTCTATAGTATGTCCTCTATCCCACCTCTCCCACTCAAGAATTCAAGAATTGTCATTATTTCTGCAGCCACTACTCTTGTAGTACTTTTCATTCAGTATATACTGTAGTTTTATACAATACTCTCCTTCTGAACCTTCACCCAGGCGCATCTCTTGCACTCCATGCTATGCAATATCTACTCTGACGTAAACATATATAAATATGTTATATGGTCAAATACATCTTTTTTATGTTTTCAGAGGAACAGTTGGGCACAGCTGCCCTCTGTTCATGCCCCATCGAGGGTCACTGCTTCTGCCCTTTAGCAAAATCTGTCAGGCCCTCTTTGACGCAGATCCGTTTCCTGTCCAAGTGAGATTTTTATTGTTCCAAGGGAGCAGACTCCAGAATCTCACTCCCCCAGCCTTTTCCTGCTTCCTCTCTAAGAGGAAGTACTGCTACGCTTCAGTTTTTTCCCTCCCTCATCTTCTCTGGGCCAAATCTGGAACACCGACACCAAAACTTTGCTTGTGTCGGCCAAGTCTTGATTTCAAAGAATGAAAAGAGTTCCTTAAAAAGAGATACCCTCCCCCTTCACTCTCACACTTGCACACACTCACACACACACACACAAAAACACACACATACACATGCACAAACAAACCCATACAGACTTTATGTCCCATATTCCAATGTGCCCTGTCCAAGCGCTCAACCTTGAAGGTGTGTGTTGCTGCGTGGTCACCTGCGACCCCATACTGAAGCATTCCCATGGTGCTTCAGCACGTAGGCTCTTTGTTATCGCAGTGAAAACAGTTCTTTTGTGTGCAGGGAGGGACATATCGCGCATTACAGTAAGTCAATGGGCCCTTAAACGAACACTAGGAATAAAATTGCTATTCCATTATTGTAAATGGCAAAGATGTGCCATGCTCCGCATCATTAATAAAGAGAAACAAACTTGAGCGTGAAATTAATTTCTCACCAAAGAATAATCTGAAATGCAGTCTATGCACGTTTGAGGGTGAAAGGTGATGGATGACACACATATGGGCAATCCTCACTCAACTCCCTACCTTAGCACGTTCTGGTTCATTCCCCGTCTAGCCCAGCCAGCCATAAACACACAGAGAACTTGAAGTTGTTTTGAGGATCTCTGTGTGTGTGTGTGTGTGTGTGTGTGTGTGTGTGTGTGTGTGTGTGTGTGTGTGTGTGTGTGTGTGTGTGTGTGTGTGTGTGTGTGTGTGTGTGTGTGTG
>OMLI01101522.1:8520-20398 GCA_900302605.1 Rondeletia loricata
GTTTGTTTACAGTCTTCCCTCTTCAGCGCTATCCTACTACATCATATGGTTTGTTGATCTGATTGGTTGAAGTTAGCCTGCCCAGATGGTGATAGACAGATGGTTCATCCAATCACCTGCCAAGTAGCTTTTTGAAAGTGCCTGCCCCTTTCAAAGGTTTGCAGAGTGCGTTCCCAGATGGATTTGTGAAAACAAACCATCTGGCAGAGCCAGGTCACATATTCCACCGTTAACACTCGAATTCTTGAAAGCTTCAACCGATTGGCTTGAGATCTTCAGAGAACATTGGAAGTGGTACAAGGACGAACCCCATGGAAATTCAGCACCACCCGATCCAATATGGCCCGATCGCCAGGGGTCAGTAGGTCAAATTTGGAGTTTTCTCCGCCCGCTAACACCCTTGAACGCTTCAACCGATTAACTCCCTGAAAATATAATATTAGTTCTCGGCAGCGGACAAAAGCCTTTGACGATCTTCTAATTCATGCAAGTTATTAAGGCAACTGTTACAAAGATGGACCATATTGAAAGTCACCTCCACCTGATCAGGGGTCAAAATGTCAAATTATGGGATGTCCTCTGGACATTCACTCTTCAACGCTTCAACCGATTGACTTTTAATTTTCAGACACGATGTAAAGTGGTACACGGATGAACCCTATTGAATTCCACCTGTGGCGGGGGATACACATGGCGTCGCGGGCGACGAGGAATGTCTAGTTGTTCCAATAGCAATCACATTTTATTTTGTAGTTTTTATTTCTTTGATGCGTGTCATCACTGACATCAAGAGCCAATGGCCTTCATGCTACCATGGTAACACGTTTTGTGGTACCACGTGGAGCTGAAATGAGAGACCAGGGAGTTATTATGAGTTTCAATGACTATAACCTCTGTGCTCTGATAATCTTGCCTGCGCTGCTGTAATTGTCAGCCCCCTCCACTAACTGCCTTGCTGTGCAAAGTTTGTATTTAACAAGCCACTGTACAAAGACACACTAGTCTATTACTTAATGAATGGATTAAGTAATTAATTCATATGGCACTTTTCAAAACAAGTACAAGCTATTGAGACCTGCACTGCTTCTCTTGTCAGGGAATATTGAGTGGGGTCCTTCAATGCCTTGAGCCTCTTTTGAACCATTCAGATGAAATTATTGTGATTTTAAACCATGTGAATTTCTGTTGAAGGCCGTTATGTACTCGGGATGGCAGATGGCTGAATAGGGTGTGTGGTGGGGCCACTATCATTTGATTTGGAGAGCTCAGAAGTAAAAATGGGGAGCTGCTATAACAGCTGTGTGAGCTTGTGTGTGTGGACATGTCTGCATGAAGGGGGTCTCTCCTTTTCCTCCCTCCCGTCTTATATAAATGATTCAAAATGTAATAGAAGTTTTAGCCTTTCAGTCTTAAATGGAAGTGGAGCCTCTCTGCTCTGCTTTAATCTTGCAGACCACAGCAGACCGTGGTATTAAGGTTACATGAGGATCAGGGCAGCCACTGGAGCTGTGCTAGTCATATTATGTGTAATGGAGGGATATGAAGCCACAGTAATTCCAAAGGTCTAGCAGCAGAGCTTTTGATATATATATATATATATATATGAGGGATTTCTTCTGCTGTGGAATTCATCTATTTTTTACTGTTTCCTCCAGTCATTCTTGGTTGTTATCCCGAGTCAAATATTTGAAGGAAATAGCATTCAGTTTTGATTTCACTGACAAGCGAAGTGTGTTTGAAAGGTCAACTCATGGGGTGACCTTGGCCTACAAGAAGGCGGTGCACGCGTGTGTGTGTGTGTGTGTGTGTGTGTGTGTGTGTCTGTGTGTGTGTGTGTGTTTGGAGAATTGGGATAGGGGTTGGGAATTGGGATTTTATGAGCAACAAGTTAGTAAAAAAGGTTGATATCCACTGCTTTAAGGTAGGCAACCGGTCTAACTGCTGAGCATCTGTTTCTCTCTCTCCCTCCATCTCTATCTGTCCATCGATCTATCGACCCCCCACTTCCCCCTTTCCTCTCCAGGTTCACCTGTTGAAGGACCAGTTGAGTGCGGAGGCCACAGCTCGGCTGGAGGCCCAGGCTCGAGTCCACCAGCTGCTGCTGCAGAACAAGGACCTGCTGCAGCATATCTCCCTGCTGGTCAAGCAGATCCAGGAGCTGGAAACCAAGTTCTCCGGACCAAACTCCAGTGAGTGGATCAGATAGGAAGCTCACATAAACACACACACACGTAGACATACTTGAATGTATGCACACGAATGCATGCTTGCAGACACATACATGCACATGCACATACACAGACATTTACTTGTTACACTAAAACTCTCCAGTGAAACCAATACAAATGAGACTCATATATATATTATATACCACATATAATCCTACACTACCAAACACAAAGAGTACAAATGTAATAAAAGATAAATTCACAAGGAAGTTATTTATCATGCTTCACACACTTTCTATAGCTGTTCTCTCCTCCATGACCCCCTCTGTCCTCTCCATCTCTCTCCCATCAGCCACAGCTTCACACCTTTTTAAGCCTCTTTGTCAGCCTTAGCCATTCAGACAGGCTATCTTCTTGGTGCTGTCACAGTTCAACCTGCTCTGCAATTGTCGTCGTCCTGCAAAAAAAACCTTTTATCTCATCAGCCAACATTTCAGAAATGTTCTCAGTTTTTACATTTTACAATGCACCTCATTTCGCTTGGTGTGAGCGCAGGGTCATGTAAACTTTTCTAAAACATGGACAGTGTCAGCTGCCACTTACAATAAAAATGTGTCTCAATGAAATGCGACATTCACCGCTGTGGCTCCTTTTGTTACGTGTTTTTTTTTTACAGCATTTTAAAGCAATTTCACAGAATTTTTCAGCATTTAGCAGCATTTCACTCTCTCCCAGTGTGAACCAGGCATTGGTACAGTTAGGTGGGGAGAGGTGTGGACTCCATGCAGGCCTTTTTGACCCTAGTTCACTGCATGGTCACTAGGAAGCCTCTTGTGGTCTCTCTCTCTCTTTCTTTTTGAGCTCCAGGTCTGTACTTTGTGCCCAACCGGAGTTGCAGGTGATTGATTGATTGATTTGATTTGACTATTGAAAGAAGAGCAATCTGCAGTACTCTACTATTCATTGGAGTCCATATCACACACATTATTCTTTAACATTTAATCCAAGATGACGCAAGGATAACACAATAGAAGTTGTAACAGCGCTCTCACTATAGAGGTTAACTGCTAAATGATCCTCGCCTGCTAGCGGTGTTGACTCTGTAAATATGAGGCTTGTTGCTCCAACAGCAGGGTTGTTAGCGGGTGAATTTATACCAAGGCAATGTCAGGTTGAGACCCATTGGAACTTGTATGTGTGATGTAAAATGTAACCCTCTTTCTCCCAATCTTCTCCCTTTTTTCTCTCTCTCCGTCTCACTTTCTCTCTCCCTCTGCCCATTGCTTCTTTCCTTACCCTTCCTCTTCTTCTTTCCTTCTCTTACCTGCTTCTCTCCTCTCTCCAGTGGGGTCCCAGGACAGTCTGTTGGAGATAACCTTCCGGTCCACCGTGCCCCCGGTACTCTGTGACCCCACCACCCCTAAACCCGAGGTGGCCACCCTGAACCTGTCCGCCCTGGGTGCCGGCGATGGGACGAGCAACGCCTTCTCGTCGTCCAGCGGGGCTCTAGGTAGGGACCAGTGTCTCCTCAAACTGGAGTGTTTCCGTTTCCTCCCGGGCCCCCCGGGCCCTCCCCCTCCTCGAATCCCCACGCCTCCCCCACTGCTGAGAGGCAGCAGGCCAGAGGGCAAAGGTCAGGGGGTCTCCGAGGATGCTACAAAGTCGTCACCCTGCGATGTCAATTCTCTGGGCAGCCTGGACTTTGCCAGGTTCCGCGAGTCAGGCATCGCCTCGGAGTACGAGTCGAACACGGACGACAGTGACGACAGGGAAGAAGATGAGGAGGAGGAGGATAGGGAGGATGGCAGGGGGGAGGAGGAGATGGAGATCTATGGCTGGGGGACGGACGAGGAGACGCTGAGGCTGCTCAATGTTCTCAACAGACAGGGAACCCCTGACTGCCTGGGAGATGAGATAGCAGTGTAACAGTTTAACCTGCACCCCTAAAGCATCCTAGCACTGAGATAGGACACAGTAGCCTTTACCTTTCTTTGTCCATTCACTTAGACTGCTCTGTAGGAAAACCACATAGCTGACTAACTTCTGTCGGACGCGCACAAATATATGTACTAGGGTTAGACCGATATATCAGTTTCCCTATATATCAGGCCGATTTTGGCCTTAAATATAGCAACCGGCCAGTCAGTGTTGTCCACCTCTGATATGACTACAACTACATAAACACAGTCTGTAAAACCTGTAAGGAAATGTTATTTTCTTTGCACATTTTATTGAATTGTTCAATAGTGGTTTTTTGTAAAGGAATTCTTCATTTAAAGGTATTAATGTATCCCAGAGTTTCCCCAACAGGAGCTGCTCACCCACCTAAAATAATTTCCTTAGTCTGGTTTCAATGGAGAGTTTTAGTGTCCCATGATGGTCTAAATGCTGCTTCAGAGGCTTTTCCACCCTGACAAGAATACAGCTCTGAGGGGGAAAACTGAATACTTGTAGTTTTTGGCATGAAAATTGTCAAATGTAACGATATTGAATATCGGCACAAAATATCGGCTATTGGGGACTTAAGCCTGAAAAATATAGGTATTATATCAGCCTTCAAAAATCCATATCGGTTGAACCCCAATGAGTACTTACTCTCACACACACACACACACACACACACACACACACACACACACACACACACACACACACACACACACACTCACACTCAAGGTGTCTCAGGAGAAAGTTGTTTGCACACCCGTGTTGTTAGAATTCCTCTACTGCTAGCTGCAAGGCAAGATGTCTGTACAGCCAGTGGTTTGAATGGGGAATGCTAACAATTCTGCCATCATGCTGTATTTCATATAATTTAAAGTGTAAGCCTTTTTTTCCTCAGAACAAACTGAAATTCAAAATGTAATTCTTCAACTGCTGGTTTGTGTGTGCACTAGTCTTTATCATGGGGATATCTGGATGCCAGAAATTGAACCACCAGGTAAACTCACTCCTCTGGTTAAAAATATGTACGTATACCTTATTGCCCTTCGGCTAATTCAGGAGCACGCGTTTGATTTGTCTGGATTGGGAGCGTGGCTGTCAATCATGCTGGCAGGAACAAGACTGGGGGGTTCGGGACTGGAGAGAGACTGGTGAGCTCTCGTCCTTGCTGGCATGAATGATGCCTGTAACACCAGGAGGGCAGAGTATAAACTGACTCATCAAATGAGGAAAGAGGAGTACATTGTACAAGACTGAACCCAAATCTGGGGAGGAACTCTGTTAATGTCTGTTTGGAGAGGGAACGCCTCCTTTGCTCAGCTCTTAATTCATCAAAGACTATTTTTAGACAAAAATAGAATCACTTACTGTATATCTGTATGTACAAATGTTTTTTTCTACGTTGTCCCGTGACACTGTCGAACTGCTCCGTCCTTGGGTTGACTTCTGCAGGCAACCCTTCTGTTTCGTCACAGTTTGTTAACTTGGTAGTTGGAGCATGTTTGCACTCTTTTTTTCTTGTCCGCACTTACCCTGCTTTTTAATTGATGTAAAGCCAGGATTAGTCGGACCTCGAGGAACGCTGTTTTTCATTCATTCCGTAAACAAACCCCTTCTCTCGTGCCGGAACAGCGACTCGCGGATGACAGCCAAAAGTGGTCTCGTTTGTTAAAACCCAGCTCTGTACTCCAATATAGAAATTGGAGAGATTTAAAGGGGAATTGGTCCAATTCTCGGTGTGCGTCCTATCTTGTGCAAAGAGCCTTAGCCTGATATGATCTAATCAATCTAGTGAGAGCCCAGTAAACTAACTCTGATTTAACCACTCACCCTCTGAAAGAATTTGTATTGAACGAACAGAGATGCTATCTGAGATGTTATTTCTCTAAAGGTATTCTGGAAATCTGTGCCAAGCCTTGCCAAGTCAATCTCAGATGAGAAGTAACTCGTGTGTGTATGAGTGCATGTGAAGTGTGTCTAGGCCAGCGGCTCTCAAACTGTTTCATGTGCCAGACTATAAAATAGACACACATTGGGGCAACGGACCCCTGTTTGATAAGATTTTTTCCCATGGACCCATATGGGAAAATTTTAGTTGTTGTAGAACCTTCTACACTGTACATGTGGAGGTAATAGTGGTGAGAGTGAAACCTATGATTACAATAGTAGGGCCCTATAATTTCCACGATGCGGTAAACACAGAAGCAATTTGTTTAACAAATCCTGCTGAAGATTTGGGGGAAATTGCTTCAAAGGTAGTTAATTTTCCATCACTGTGCAAACTGAAACTTGGCTGGGATGCTCTAGGCCTACGTAATGACGCTTGAGCGTGTATTGACGTGTATTGGCGTGTATTGACGTGTATATACGTGCGCGTCAGCTTGTGCATGGATGGTATGTAGTGGAAGAGAGGAGAGGAAGATGTTGAAGCGACCACCAGGTCTCCCGAGGCGCTCGCTCTTGTTTGATTGGTTGACCCAGACAGACAGGAGACAGACAGACCAGACGGCCCTCTGTCAGACAGACAAGGGTACGGAGGATGTCCTCTCCGTTTGACAGCCTCCCTCTCCACCACGCCTCCCTTCTCCTCCTCTTGCCTCGCCTCCTCCTCCTCTCCTTTCCTCTCCTCTCATCTTCTCTTCTCAACTTCCATCTCTTCTTCTCCCCTCCTCTTTCCTCCTCTCCTCTCCTCTCCTCTCCTTTCCTCTCCTCTCCTCTAGTCATTTGACAAATTATTTAAAACTATAAAATGTTGTCGTTTAACAATGTTTAAATCTCCTTTTAGCAATTGATAATGTAATAAAGGTCAGATAATGTAATAACTTGTCAAAATGCAATGAAATGTCCTTCTAAATTAGCCGAAAATGGAATCAAACCTGTTAATGCAAAAAATTGCCAGATAATAACATCGTATTGTAATAATTTAAAAAAGTTACCCCCTCTCATAATTAAATAATTGCGGTTAATTAAATAATGTATGACATTATCAGGAAATAAATTATAACAATATCATGCTTTATTACATTTTTGACTCGTTTAGAGGGACATTTTATCACATTTTGACAAGTTATTACATTGTTGGGAAGTTATTATATTATCAGTTGCTAAAGCCCTCCCTCCTGTGCCTTCACCAATAATTTTAAAATATTTCAAACTAGCTATGCAACAAAGCATCGGTTGACTGGGCAAAATGGGTTAAACAACTAACCTGCAAGTTGCATCCCTGACCCTGATTTCTGTGTGGCGTGCCTGAACCTCCGTGTTTTCTCAGTTTCCCAAATAGACCACTTTGACAAGGATGGGAAAATTGCATTGACAGAAAGGAAGAAGAAGTGGAGGATGAGAGAGAGGAAAAGAGAAATGCAGTGAGAGAGAGGCAGTGAGAGAGAGAGAGGGGGGGGTGAGAGAGAGAGAGAGGGGGGTGAGAGAGAGAGAGAGGTGTGATGTGAGGCAAAGTCCAGAGGCTACCTGTGATTGTCTTGTTCACACACACACACAAGTTTGTATTGTTATATTTGTGAGGACCTTAATTGACTACATTCATTCCCAAACCCTTAAAGCTACCATCTGCAACTTTTCACCTTGAGGCAGGAAGTATATTGTTAGCCCCGCCCTCCTCCCCCTCAGTTAGTCAGGTTCCCGCCCCAACACTTGTCACTCATCTTGATGAGCTGTCTACCTTGAAACAGCATCTAGCCTGAGGCTGAGGAAACGACATCCGTAGAGCCAGTACAGGAGATGAAGAAGCAGACGGTGAATGCAGCTAATCTGCAAGAAAAAAGCTACGCTGATGTTCACCATGTTTTTGAACATTCAGCTTTGCTGTTTCCACCATTGTTGTGGCTGTGACTTCCTTGTGCTGTGGCCACTAGCCTCACCTTGATAGCCACAACCCAGCTCACCGCTGGCCACGCCCACAGCAAATGTATACACCGACATAATTGAAAAGCCAATTTCAGGCAAATGTTGGGATTTAGGCATGTACACAGACAAACGTGTATGTAGTATAATAAATCCTACTTATTTACTGTAATTTTAATGCATATTGCAGCTTTAACCCTCTCCACTACATGCCTAACTTGAACCCTTACCCTAACCTAAACTCAATTTTAATTCTATCCTTTACCCTAAACCCAAGTCCTAATCCTAAACTAGCCCCTTGAAGAGGTGAGGACCGGCCAAAACGTCCTCACTTTGGAGGATTTTCCTCATCTTTCTATCCTTGTGAGGACATTTGGTCCTCATAAAGATAGAAATACAACAACAACACACACACACACAATCTCAGTTTTTCTGTCTCTCCCTTACCCCCGTGGCATCGTCACCTGCATGTCTTTTCTTGTGTTCTTTTATTCTTTACCTTCTCTCTTTTCCATTCCTACCAGCTTTCTCTGACACTCCCTTTTATTCTCCTCTCTAGCCTCTGGGGTAAACATGGCTCTGCCTCTATTTATCTCTCTCTCCTCCTTCCTTCTTATGCCATTTATATTTCTCTAACCTGTGTTCTGACATAAACGTATGCTTCTGTCATCTCCTCTGCCCAGCTCTTCTTCTGTCCTCTCCAAAATGTCAGACATACTGTGTTTCCACTGTTGCCCCCTGTTAATGATTTATATGTTAGTGATTCATACTGTTTGGTTGCAAAAGTAAGTACATCCCTTGACCTTACCCCTGCTGAAGATGCTGAAGGTCAGTAATCCCCATGTGAAGGACCTGTGGTAGAGGAAGAGTGGTGAAGAACAGCTGTACAGATATTGCAAAGTGAAGATGAAGAGTATTTTGACTAATACAACACTCTGCCCATTCTGGGGTTTGTCATCAGACCACGCCGCAGTGTTGGCTGTGGTGAAATCAGATGCAGAAGCAGAGGGGAGATTAGTTTCTGTGTGTGTGTGTGTGTGTGCGTGTGTGCTTGTGCGTGTGTGTGTGTGTGTGAGAGAGAGAGAGAGAGAGGACAATTGTGGTCACCCACCATTATACCAGAGGGCTCTCAGGTTATGTAGCACACCTTCTGGCAGCCATATTGGAGGTCCTCAGCTCTTGGCAGCAGTGGCTGTGAACAGCTGATTGCATTTCTAAATATACAAGTTGACCGTCTCAACAGAATTCAGTAGACGGGTAATTTCTGTGCTGTTTTTGACTGGGAACTGATCATTTAGCCACTGATACGTTTGACTGTTTTTGTGTTCAGATAATGTCAAGTTGTTAGCTAGCTAACTAGTATCTGGTAAGCTAAGCATCACTGTCCTGTTGTAAACACATCTGATTTGTGCACTAGCTAACAAATCTAGTAGAAGCTACGTCAGCGTTAGTAGTTGCATGTTAAAGGAAAATTCCACCCTCAGATCCTCTTACGCTGATATTTATCATCAATCTGTGATGTTCAATGCATTCCAGGAGTTATTTTGTGATGAAGTGTTGTAATTGACCATTTTGTTGTACCCACTTTCCCTCAACCTGCCTCGTCTACTTCTACTTCAGTTAGCGATTTCCTACATTTCCCAGAATGCGTCTAGCCAACCCCCAGAGAACGGTGTGAACTTGTTCCATTCAGCTGTAATTGGTGTACATGTTAGCTTGATATTGGATATTCATTTTTCCACTCTCAATAACTTGTAAAAGTAAAAGCACATTAATGAATGGATTTGTCATTACTGGAAGAGGAAGAATAAGATAGATAGATATTTTTTATTATGCAACCTCCAGTTCGTTTGGAAACAAGCTACTGAAATTTGAATGTGTTCATACAGTAAAAAAGCAAAACACTACATGTCGTGTGGCTGCATTGCATTATGGATTATTGAGGCTACAATGGATTTCTCCCTGTATGATTGTTGAACGTCGGTGCAAAATGGAGAGTCTAGAAAGAAACCCTTGTTCTTTGATTCTGAGGGACTGACACCAAAACCTGACGTGTACCGTTGATGTTTTAGATGTTCTCATATTAAACTCCATTGTCACTGTGCTGGAAGTATCTTGACGTCACGTTGTCTACGTTGGACCTCTATGATGGCGCCAGATGTGGTTGCTAGGAGATTTGTGACACAACTGCAAAGCCTCTATTGGCATTTGCCTACCTTATCTCTGTAAGAGTGTGTGTTGGTGTGTGTGTGTTTGGGTGGGAGTGTTTGTGTATGTCAGTGAGGTATGGTTGTATGAAAGTAGTATGGTGAGGTTTTACACGGACACACACAGACACACTCCTCATTCCTCTGCTGAATTGGTATATTTGGATTGCTCTCTAGTCTCTCTAGTTTGATCTCAAATCTTTATCTGTCTCTGTCTCTCTCTCTCTCTCTCTCACACTCACTCTGTGGTTTCCTTCCTCTTCTCAGCATTAATGAATTGTCTGATCGGGCCTGTCATACAGTCTGAGGGCCACATTCCCGGCCAGTCAGACCGAGCAGAGCAGGGTTTGGTGACTTCTATTGATTTCCCCCTCACAGCAATGTGTTGTTTGAAACTGGGGTTAACTACTGGGACAGCGAAGGAGCAGCGCAGATCAATACACTTCTTTACAAGTTCAGCCTGTCACCTGCAGGAACACACACACTTAAACACACACATGCACACACTGATACTACCTTGCGCTCAGACCTGGCCAACCAAGGCCAAACACAAACGATACACACACTGGAACACACAAGAATGCTAGTGCTAGCTGTCTGTGTCCTGTACATCGGGTGTTATTCAAGGTTACCTGTAAATACCAATAGGTACAAATAGAGCAGACACGGACATGTGGCTCCCACACACATACACACACACACACACATACACACGGCGTGCGTGCGTGCGTGCGTGCGTGTGCACGGATCATCACATATCGAACAGAGCGGGATATTGCTCATATTGCTGCACTCATGTTCTGACTTGATTTCAACATCTGGATGTGGTGGCAATCTGCTTTGATGTTCCCATGATGCAGGGCTGGAGGCCATGCTGCGCGGCAGCTTGGGATGGTACATAATCTGGAACATGTGGAGTTTGAGATGTAAACAGCTAAAAGAGCAAACTGCTCTGGTATTGCAGTACAACGGAAGGCCTGCCTATATCACATCTGTCTGTCAGCTCGCCTGCCTGTCTGTCTCTATTTGCATATGTCTGTCCCTAGACCTTTCCCTCTTTTCTCCAGCTTCCTTTTTTCTTTCTTCACACATGCACTGACAAAAATAAGTTGACAAACTTAACACGCACACACACACACACACATACACACACACACACACACACACACACACACACACACACACACACACACACACTGAACTTAAAATGGAAGTGTAACAGTCAGCATCAACTTCCAAGGGAACAACAACTCCCGCTGAGGCAAGCAGGGACTGATGGGGAAAGACAAGAAAGGAGAGACACCTTTTATCATTTTTAGTGTTGAATGTTTCATAGTCATACTTAAGATGTGTTTTGTCATGGTGTGTTAAAAAAAACACTATAGATGCCATTGCACTGAAATCACAGAATTGCACTTGTTATCTGCAACCACAAACTAGGGAGGCTCACACTCACACCATCGAGTTTCTTAGTACGATCACAGCCTGTTGGTCACTGAGCAGCTCCACAAGAGCAGTTGGGATTTACAGTAAGTGCCTTACACAAGGGCATATTGCAGACAGCTGAGGGAGGGGAGAGCGCTGTATTACCCGGTGTTCAAACAGCACTCCCTGGATCACGAGCTAGCTTCTCTAACCATTGGGTAACTGCCGTCACAAGTAATACCTCGCATGACCTCACATAGTCAGACATGTTCA
>OMLI01101525.1:4937-17030 GCA_900302605.1 Rondeletia loricata
TCATTGTTCACAAGTCCCAAATCTAGAGTCCGAGTCGAGTCGGTAGTCAATTGAGGACAAGTCCGAGTCGAGTCTAGAGTCAATTTGTATGCGACTTAAGTGCGACTCGAGTCCGAGTCGCCAACTCGAGTCCCCATCTCTGCCACCAGGTATTTCATATGTGCATTTTTCAAAGATATTACTGGGCAGGCAGGTTCATCCACCCAGCCGAGACAACCTCAAGTTTAGGATGTGAATGACTGTGTGTGTGTGTGTGTGTGTGTGTGTGTGTGTGTGTAACCGTGTCTCCCTTTCTCTCTCTGTCTCCCAGGCTGCACCTTAGCTACAGCTGACTACAGAGATAAGGAGGACATGTATGATGAGATAATTCGCCTGAAAAAGGTAAACAGTAACAATACTCATTTAGTGCTCAACTTTCAAATAGAATATGTATTTCTTGAGCAGCAGGGTGGTGTGGTGAGTAGCAGTGAGTTGGGAGGCTGCTCTTCAACCGGAGGAACCGGGTTCAAGCGCTGGTGTAAGCAAGCATCCGCCCTGCTGAAGTGTCCCTGAGCAAGACACTGAATCCCTACCAGCTCCAGGGTGCGGTTCTGTAGCTCAACCAGACTTTGATCTCCCTGTGGCAAAGTCTGGCGAAAAGATAATTTCCCTATGGGGATCAATGAATTATAAGTTTAGTCACATTTGTCTTTGGTTAAAAAATGAAGCACTACAGGATGTGCATATGCATTCTTCACTTGTTGAACTGTTTCTTTATGCCTTTCTAGATGTGTGATTAATTGCTTATGCTGTTCTCTGCAGAGTCTCCAGGCGCAGAGGTCTGACAACCAGCAGATGAAAGCCAAACTACGCCGCCTGGAAGAAGATAAAACCAAAAGAGAGAAACAGATCGAGGAACTGTTGGATCCCACTAAAGTATGACCAATTAATTGCTACACAATGTCCTAGAATCTGGACAAAACAACTGACTAAATTCCAAAACTGTGTGATGTGTTGTTGTTTTTCATTACAGGGATCTGAATACACTCGTAGTTTGGTGGATAAGAAAAAGGAGGGGAGTGTGGTGAGTATGTCTAGTCTGGTGGTGGGCATGCAAGAGAATGTTTATCGGATGTATGTCTGAAACCGAGAGGCTTGTAAAACTGATTTTGTCCTTCAAGGTTCTGAACGGGCTCAAACAGAGAATCCTGAAGCTGGAGCAGCAGTGTAGAGAGAAAGAAAATGCCCTAAGGTAAAATGTCTATCCACCTATGCATCAGTCCATTCGGTTTAGGTGTGAGGCAGCACAACGTTCAGTTTATTCCCTTTTCTTCTCCAGTAAACTGCAGAGTGAGCTGAGGACTACCAACCTGGAGGAGTTGAAGATCACAGTGGATACCTACTTTGAAGAGGTAACATCTTCTGCAAATGTCTGCATTTTAATTGTTCATTTTCCACATGCATGTAAATAAAAAATGCTGGGGCATTTTCCATGGCTGCGCCAGCTTCAAAGGGGCTGCCTTGCCTGGACTTTTACTTAATCAGGTGAACATGAAACAGTCACCAAAAGAATGAAAGAATGAAACCATCACCAAAAATAGTGTATGGATGAAATAAGTGTTGCTAGACTGCCTGACGAAAGATTACATTTTACGAAAGCTCTCTCCTCTGTCTTTCTGTAGCTGTGATATGTGATGTTATGATCAGGTTTACTTTGGTTGCAGAGTGTGAAGTTCAGCTGTGGAAAGGGAAACATGGCTTCCACCACATTCTAGCCTTACTCGTATGTATGCCCTGTCTTTCAGATCCAGAGACTGAGAATGCTTCTAGAAGCTGCAGAGAAAAGGTACTGATCTGTTGATTGCAAATCCCCGGATCAAGTTCAAGTGTCAACTTAATTTGTCCTAATGGGAAACTGGTTTCACAGCAAGTAATAAAAACAACATTACATAAAAACTGACTGGCACAATAAACAACAGACAGTCAGTCACCAATGCAAGGTGTTGATGCAGAGTTTCAGGGAAGCACCATAAGACAAGTCGTCATCATCAACGTCATGATGAACAAACAATCATGGCCTTCCTCCTCCCTTTACCAACATTTAGGAAGCCTAAGGCAGTAGGGATTAAGGAGTCCTTATACCTGTTTTTCTTGGCAGTGGGGAGACTGAACTGCTGGCCAGAGGGTAGAACTCTAAACACAGAATGTAAGGGACGGGCACAGTCAGAGATAATGGGCGACCCGGTGAAAGGATAGGGTTGCAAATCTTTGTGATCAATGTTAAAAATACTCTCTGTCATCGCTGTCTTTCTCTTGAACTCTTCTCCTCCCTCTTCCCTCTCCTCCCTCCCTCTCTTTCTGTCTCCCACCTCTGTGTCTGCAGTAGTCGAGCGGAGAGTAAAGGTTCCCAGAGGCAGCAGAAGGCTCTGAGTTCCACGGTCCTGCGTCTGTCTGAGAAACTGAAGCAGCTTCAACAGGAGAACACATCACTGAGAGAGGAACTCAACACTGACAGTCCTGTCGGAGGAATCAAAGGTCTACACACACACATGCACACTGTAACACACGTAATTGCACACCCTCTGTATGCCTCAATGTGCATATGCTCTCTACCATAAAGTCAGCCATCCGCATAGGGTTAGGAACCGGTTCCAATGTTTCCAGAGCTGACCAGATTGAAACACGTTTGTCTTACCGATTCCCGTTAGATTTAGTGTGTTTGAGGTACTATAAAGGTCTACAAAAGTAATACATATGAGAAAGGAACCAGTAAGGGAATCGTTAAGGAACTGAATCATTAAGAAATCAGTGTTGATAAAATCTTATCAATTTCCAACCCTACACCCACAACACATGCTGATAAAATGTGTGTGTGTGTTTTCTTGCTTGAATGTGTATGTCCTCCAGGTTATAGAGAGTGGAGTAAACAGAGACTGGTGAGAAGACTATTGGAAGTGGAGAAGGTGAGGGAAATTCAAATCAATAATTTTCTGATTCCAGATAGCATCTTTATGACAGACAGACCCCTCTCTCCTCTTCTCAGAGGCTGGAGGACAGCAGAAGACATGCCCAGTCGGCAAAGAGCAGCGGCAGATTGGATCAGGCGGTTCAGACCATGCCCACTGAGATTCTGGACGTTACACAGAGGGTTACCATGGCAACAGAGGCAGTGGTCTCCGTGGGAACGACCCCTGAGGAAGGGGAGGTTTCTGCTCTGAGAGGCCGTGTCAGCCAATTGGAGACAGAGAGGGTGGAGCTTCAAGAGACACTGACAAGTAAAGAGTAAGTGAGCAGCAACATGGGATGTAGTGGAGGGTAAACCAACGTAAATTCTGTTTATCCTCCTTTTTTATTTATGAAATAGAGTATAGTCACCTTTTGAAGCCAATATAAATCTTTATGATAAATTCATAGTATACACCACAGGAAGAACATTTATTAATATCAGTTACCAGAATATAAGATATTTTCAAGAAAACAAAACATCAATTAACACTACTGAAAAAATTATTATTATTATTATATTTTGTTTATATTGTGGTTGTTTGCCTTGATATCCCACTGGAGCTGCACCTTATTATTACTACATTAGTGAGAGTAGTAATGGGTACAAGGCCATGGAATTGGCTGAAATTTGTTTTGTCCTTTAGACTTAGAGAACATGTTTTGTCTTTGTGTTTTCAGTGACGAGTTGAGACGGCTGAGGGCAGAAAGAGAAGAAACGGAGAAAGAGACAGAACGATGGAAGGCTGAACAGACAAATGAGCGTGAGAAAGAGAGGCAGGAGCACAGGTATGTTTTACTTATGATGTATAACTGATGTGATTTAGTGATTTGACTTAACATGCCGTACTGTGTAACATTTCTAAATATCTACTACTCATGAGCTTATAATTATAAGGTTCTGCCTGAGTTGTTTATCCAGTTTTGCCAGCTGGGATGTCAAATCTTTGATGCTCAATATCTCAGAACCCAGATAGAAGCTCACATACTGTTATTATAAATGATTACTATTGGAATAATTTATTCTATTAACATTAGGATCACCAACTATTGATTCATTTACATGAGAAAAAATTGTTCTATGGGAAAACCTCTACTTAGCCCAGTTGTATCTATAGATCACAGCTGATGCAACTGTTTGTTTATCATATAGGGGCTTTGCAGTTGTGTCACAAATCTCCTAGCAACCACAGCTGGCGCCGTCATGGAGCCGTCATGGAGGTCCAGTGGAGAATTGGCTGTTTGCAAATATTGGCTAAATATATAACGACTGGGCGAGATACCTGAAAAATATGTTGTGGGTATAGGTCAATTCAGTAATATTATAAGTAAAAGTGAATAGTCAGATAAGGTAACATTAGATTTGTTTCCAAATGTAGTTTACTGTGACACACTGTGTCTTTAGCACTAGCCTCTACTCCAAAGCACTACGAGTTGTAAAGAGTCAGCTCGGTTAACCTGAACAAGCTGTTGGTTTTTGGCTTTGTTAGCTAACCAACTAGCCAGCAGGCTAATTTAGCAAAGCGACTCATATTAATGTTAACATGCGACTGCTAGCCACTACTAACACTAGCTTATGCTAGATTTGTTAGCTAGTATGCAAATCAGATGTGTTTACAAGACGCTGATGTTTAGCTGACCAGATAATATGATTTTCTAGTTAACAAGCTGACTAAATTAAACACAAAATCGATCAGATGTATCGGTGACAAAATGATCAGCTCCCAGTCAAAAACAGCACAGAGATTACCATGTCTACTGAGCTCTGTTGAGACGGTTAAGTCGTATGTTTAGAAAACCCAATCAGCTATTCACAGCCACTGTTGCCCAAGACCTGAGGAACTCCAATATGGCTGCTAGTGGGTGTGTTTGTTTGTGTGTGTTCATGTGTACATGCATGTGTGTATGTTTGGTGTGTGTGTGTGTGTGTGTGTGTTTCTCAGACAGGAGCTGGAGCAGTTCTGGGTGAGGATCCGGACTCTGGAGGAGGACAGAAGCAAACCTGCTGGAGTTGAGCTCTCCTCCTTCTCTCCCACAACACCAGAGAACCATGACGACACCCAGGCCAGAGAAGGGCTGGAGGAGGGAGAAGAGGGGGAGACTGAAGGCAAAGAGAAGCAGGGGGAACCGAAGAAAGAACAAGGAGAGCAAATTTTGGGTACAGATGTAGAGGAGAAGAGAAGGAGCGAGGACAGATGGAAGAAAAAGAGAGAGAAAGCAGCTAGGACCATCCAGACAAATTGGAGGGAACACAGAGATAGGGTATGTAACACAACACAACCATAAGAAGGTTTGATCTGTAAGAGGAATATTATGTAACATATTGTCGTTTATACACTGATTGCTTTTGCCCAGATCTCTCTTTCCATCTCCATCTCTCCACATTCTGTCTTAAGGACATCATGATGGTGCAGTCAGCATTAAGAGGCCATCTCCTCAGGGAGACACAGCTCAAGGACCTGCGGAAAGACACACAGAATAAGGTTGCACCCACATGCAAACACACCCACACACACCCACAGGTACTATAGATCTTATTTTCAGTGTGTACTTTTGCATTACTGTTACACCTTTCCTATCAGCAGGACTAAATTCTGGATTCATTTTCTTAATGTCACCCTACAATGAGCACCAAAGTCCACACAATGTTCCCTCTCTATTTTTTGTTTTGTAATGCTATACACAGCTATGTTATAAAGTGTTATTAAGGGCTAAGGATTGGCACTGACTTTCGCAAGCCCTTGGGCTAGACTAAGGAATATGGAAACGTAGGCTAATCCTAAACCAGTAAATTGAGTTTATGCATTTTTCTAAGCCTGAGAGTGTACTGCTAGAGGTCATTATGGAAGGACGTGTGCTGAAATAAACCTAAGAATTGCAGCTTAGTCAAATAACCACTAGGTGGCTCTGAACAGTGTTTGCTATGGGTCTGTACTGTAATCTCCTTCTTACTCTGTCTCCCCACATGCATGTGTTTTTCTGTCTCTGTCTCAACCATCATACATCCCTTCTCCCTCTCGTTCTCCTATTTCTTTCTCAATTTTGCTATTTCACTACCTGCCCTCCCCTTTTCAGGCCACTGTAGCAAAGAACCGCAGTGATGTTGCTTCCTCTGCAGATGGGGGGCTGGATGCGGTTGCCTTGATGATACAGTCTGCATTCAGGGGACACCTGGCTCGCTGTGGTCTTGCAACAGAGAGGTGACACAAATGCATACACAGAAACATGTAAAAAAAACACAACAAAAATAAATACAGTCATACATACAGTATAAAATGCAACATTTATAAATATATATGTGTGTGTATGTGTGTATTAGCTCAGTGTCCACTGTGCCTTCTCCATTGGGAATCAGCTTGCCCCCACTGGCCCCAAGAAGAGCCCCCTCAATGTACACACCCAGCAGAACAGGTGAGGTTCATACACACAGCAACCATGCATAGAGACAAATAATTACATATGTGTTCATAGCACTTACTGTGTTCCATGAATGTATTTAATGTCTTTGTGCCATGTATGTATTTATCGTCCTTATAAGGATTTTCCTCTTGCGGTTATGTTCGACAGTATAGTGTCATTGGCGTTTTGGCTAATGACATGGGACCGCTTCACACTGTGGGTGTGTGACATATATGAGTAAAGAGAGTTCAAGCATGAAATGGTGAGGACTTCATTTATTCATATCCTGTTAAAAACGAAACACTGTCAACAAGACAGGCTGTTTAGCTTTGTTGACATGAGCAGTGGGAGTAGTCCTCTCTCAGCTGCAGAACACGCTGCTGGGTGAACGGGATGCCCTTGACTGTCAGCATATGAATTATGTCATTATTACATGTATGGGCGGCACTTGACTCCCCACGCTGACCACCATGCTCTGACCATGTTCCTGTCTGCTTCCTACAACAGGCGACAAGCCCCTCCTCTTGTACAGGTGGGGGAACGGCTGACTGTGACCTCTAGTTAAGCCAAAGGAAAAATGATGTGGTTGCTGATCTCTCCCACTCCACAACTTCCCCCACAAACATTGAACCAGAGCGTATTCAGATGCTGTGCACACCTCTCCAGTCTCCACACATCTGTCTCCTCCGAAGCGCTAACTCAGACATCTGAACCCTCACTGTCCACCCTCTGCACCTAAATACACTATGAATGGTCGTCAAAGTCCCCACCCTTCTTTCGGCCCCTCCCATGGACATCTGATCTGACACCTGCCCATGGGAACATGGATATAGACATAACATAATGCCATTTGCTGGATGCTTTTATCCAAGCGCCATGAGTGCATACATTTTCAGCATGGGTGACCCTAGTGGGAATCAAACCCCTAACCCTAACAATGATTGTGCCATGTTGATCTCACAGATACACAGGACCACATTTGGGGAGATTCATAGCCATGCTGTTCCCCACCATCAACGCTTCCTGGTTTTGGTGTATGACTTCCATTCAAAATGGCCTGAAGTGACCCTGGGTACCTGGTCACAACACAAGCCCTCATGGACTTGGATAGCTTCTTTGGCCATTGGGGCATGCTTGCTTAGTGTGGACAATGGGCCACAGATGTCCTCAAAGAATGTTTTAATTCCTCAGGGACAGGGGAATTAAGCACAGCCGCACAGCCTACTATTATCCCAGGCAAATAGCGGAGAAGACCTTAAAGAACTGCATCTGTGTACATCAGGCCCAGGGCTGCGTCTTTCAGACAGCCCTCAACCAAACCCTGATGACTACAGGTCCAGTCAGCACATAACTACACACGCCTCCTCTGCATCTGCACCTTATACTTGGAAACTTCCCCCCGGGGGAGATGAAGCACCACTTTGACAGGAAGCACACTGTCAAAACGATCTCTCTGCAGGTGTCAGAAAGGGTTTGGGCCTATTGACTCCAACCATGCAGTAACATGGCATCACCCTGCTCTCAACCTCTCAAAGTTGCTCGTCATTTCTACCTGACACATTTATCCATAGTGACGGATCTCGCTGGCATGCTGATTGAATTCTAGGGTGCCTGCCCCTTCTGCACCAGCCAGAGCCTCACAGCCTCCCGCAGCCCTGTTATCAAAGACTGATGGGGACAGTCAGCAGCAATATGGGCCAGTATTGCTGCTGTCTCACATGCCACCCCAAGATCCAGAGTTGCCACTGCCTCAGAGCCCTGCCCCAAGCTTCTGCCTGACCTCTAATCTTTCTGCCCGACCCCCAATTCCCTCAGCCACCACCAGGCTCACTTCTTCCTCCCCCTGACTTTCCAATAGGGCTACAGCTGATGGGCGCAGAGGGCAGACCAGTGACGGCAGTGGTTTTCCCTGCATGTTTACAAGACTAGCAGTACATTTCATGTGTAGTTTGGGCTTCACTGGGAGATTTTGGACACTACCATCTTAGCTTGTGTTCCAGCTAAGAAAGGTCCTATGTCTTTGTAGTGTCATTAAGGTTTTGGTTAATAACACGGGATGCTTTACAGGGTGGATGCAAGGTTATTGATAGGTATATCCCACACCGGATAGTTATTGAAACGTGAGTAAAGAGAGCTTTGGTTTAAGCATGAACTGGTGAGGTCTTAATATTCATTTGCATCCTATTAAAAATACCATAGTGGCATCACATATACATGTATTGTCTAGGATGTGTCAGAATTGTGCCTTACGGGTGGTTATGTGTTGTTTTGTTTGTAAGGTCCTGCATCCCTCCATAGCAATGATGAAAAGGAGGGTAAGGAAGAAGACCCCTGGCCTGTCTCTAGCACTCACTCTTCCAGGATGAAACTAGCACCAGGTCAGAGAGAGTGAGAGAGAGAGAAAGCATATCATTTTCTGTTTGTGACTCTGTATAAAGTACACGCACACATACATCAGTCAGTCAGTCCCTGTTTGCTATGTGAGGGTGTCTGTGTGTGTAGTAAAACCTAATCTGATTTGTCAGATATTGAGGTTCTTCAGAGTAATGAAATGTTCTGAAGAGTGAAATACTCTGTAATAGCAGATCTCGTTTTCAAAAATTGAAATATGCATGCAGAAATGTGCGTATTGCAAATTGCAGAACATTTGAAATGCCATCGATTGCACATTCAATCATGTGGTCAATTTGGATTTCTTTAGGGTTGGATTAGGGAAGCTCTACTCTTATAAATGCAGTAATTAAAATAATTTCCCGGTGACTAAACACTATTATATCTCTCCTGCAGCCCAAATGGAGCTCCATTGCCCAGCAGACTCTGGAGGTGCTACTGCAGTCGATTCTGATGATTCTGATGACATCATCGTGTCTCCGTCACGTCCTTTGAGAACCAGAGAAGACATAATCTTATAGACCCTCTGGGATGTGTGTGTGTGAGTGGGCGGGGGGACTTTTGTGTCTATGTTTCCACTTGTGTTGGAGGCTTATACAGTGATAAGTACAGTCATTTCTGTCTAGTTCTGTCTGCCAGTGTTATGTGTATCCTAGTAGCCAAAGGCGTTTAAGTAAGTGCATTTAAGTGCACATTATTATTCCTAGATTATTTGGGATACTCAAATACATCATTTGAGTTGACACATGCAAACACAATGACACATGCAAACACAACTACATATCCGGTTCACAATAGCAGGGATAAGTTCATGTTCTTATTGAACCTGAATATGATAGCTGGGGTATTCTGATATTAGTCGGGATAATATGGAATGTAAACACCATATGCTGTTTGCTGTTGGTTTTTGCTGTCTGTGTAAGTGCTGTTTCTATGGTAATATGCAGAATATTCTGGTAATTCATGTGTGCAGGACCTTTTGTGATATGGAGATAAGATTCATATATACACTTCACTTTTAACATGATCTTATTTGGGATGTGAGCTGGTTTCTGTGCATGTAGATGCATCCAGTGTCTGACTCAAGGATCCCCCAGTGTAATATTTGAATGCTTCCACCTGAGGCTGTGGGACCCAAGTGGAGGGAGGCAGGACTCACATATAGATGCTAGTAAGTGCGAGACAAGCAAGAAACCAGTTCATACTGAACTTAACTGTGGTTATTATTGTTATGGTTTATCAGTTGAGCCAAATAGGCCCATTCAACTTGTCTCTGTCAGTGGATTCCCAGTGATTGTTTATTTGTCTTGTTTGCCAAAGTGCCTACTGTAAATCAAATTTGAGTGAATAAAGGCATTTCGAATCATTTCTATCTGTTAGCCTGGCTGGCCCAAGTGAACCAAATAAATACTGACCACATCAGTGAAACTTATTCTGGAATTTGCAGTCTGATATCATTTTGAATTATATTTTGGCATGCTTCTGATTTGTAATGTATAAACTTAATGATATAAATGCATCATGTAGGCCTAATACATTGTGAGTGATACTGAGGGATGACTATCAACTGATGCACTATTGATCCAAACTGTGAATTAATTAAAAATCTATCTGCTGCAATATTGAACGCACAGTCACTATAGGCTACAGAGAGAGTGTGTCTAATGCCAACAATATGCATTTGTGCTATGAAATAGACAAATACTAACCTATAGGCTAGTCAACAAAGATAATGTATGAGTACAGTTTTTCCCCCCACGTTTATGTTGGCCTTTCTGATTTTTCCGAGACATTCTAATAAAATGCTGTTTTTTAAATCAGATAAAACCTTCCGTCTCTTTTTGTAAGCAAAATTGCGGTTGTTGCTGGAACGCAAATCTCTCCACTGACTGTAACATGTACTACCATGTGTTCAACGTCAGGGGGTGGCCTCTTGGCGCATTTTGCTCTCTCTCTCTCTGTGTATGTGTGTGTGTGTGTGTGTGAGAGAGAGAGAGAGAGAGAGAGAGAGAGAGAGAGAGAGACGGTAATCTATTTGCAGAGCTGGAGCTGCCGCAAAGCCCCGTCATCCAGGGCTTTTTTTTAACCGCTTTTGTTTCACGCTGCAAATGCATTAAACCGACGGTCATCGTGGGAAACGACACCGACGAGTAACACAGTTGTCGTTTAGGGAGAAGAAAATAACAACGGAATCGTTAACCTGGAAAAAAATAAAATAACAGAAACACTGGGTTGCGGGTCAGCGACGTTAACCCGTCATCTGCCGTAGCGTTGTTCCCCTTTGTAACCCAGAGAAGGCAAAACGGGACACGTCTCGGTGAAATGTGAGCGGACCAGGTCGGCGACCGTTACTTTCAATGTGGCTGACCGCAGCCGACTCGCTCGTCGTAGGTACGACCGCGTTGATGCAGCAGCGCACGGCTGTGGTGTTCAAATCCACCACCGGACCTAGTGGGAAGACAATAGGTGACATACACACCGGCCTGGACTCCCGAGACTACAGAAAACCTTCACTAGGTAGGTTGTTGTAACACGGTTCCTACATTCCCCAGTGCAGAGCAGGCGTTCATGTACACAGACGTTCAGCCCTGAAGCGAATTCTTCCTTTCCCCCTCCTCGTTGCCTTGACGACTCTGTGAGAATGCGGTAGTTTCAACGGACAAAGCAGGATAATCCGTTTTAAAAAAAGATATTTTGTACCTATTTATTTTCCTAACACCTTAGTTAGAATACATTAGGCAGACGACTAGCTAACGTGAGGATACCCACGCCTGAGTTGAGCTCGCTACATGTGTTGGTACAGTATTGGTCGTGGCGGTGCGTGGAGTTTGATCACGGCCATTTCATCGTCAACAACACATTACTGTCCCACGAAGCCCGTGTTGTGCAGCATGGACGTCAGTGGGTTAATGCGAGGAATGGGCCGTTGCTGTGCCGTAGCGTCAGTGAGTCCAAATGTGATCTAGTAGTTTTTAATTATTATAAACGGAGAGCAAATATCAAGCAAAATTGCCAAAAATCTATTTGGAAGCCATATGTAAAATTCCCATTCGGGACCATATGTTCCCTCTAAGCTACATGGTGACCTGTATCCAGTTATTCATCACATTGACCAAATAATAATATCAGTCAGCAGTAATTGCTCCACTTGTCCCCAGATATTTAGTCAACACAAGCGGGTTTGGAAGTTTTGCTGCAGGGGCTCTGCCGTACCTTCATCAGACTGTTATGTTGGGTGAATTGACGCCCCTGTTTTCCAGCTCTGCAGTAGGCCTGGCCGGTGGAGTGAATTGTGCACATGGGCGTTTCTGTGCCCCGTTA
>OMLI01101533.1:4472-17879 GCA_900302605.1 Rondeletia loricata
TTTTAACCCACACACATCTAGGTATTCTGGGGAATATCTCAGTTGTGTCGGCTGGGAGGACGTTGTCCTGACGTTGTCCTGACGTTGTCCTGACGTTGTCCTGACGTTGTCCTGACGTTGTCCTGACGTTCAGTGACACACTCTGTGTTGATTCTTGATGAAGTTGAATCTAGAAAGATTCTCTCAATTCTTTCAGCTCAGAGTGAGCATTGTTTTCTTTAAAAGAAATCTTCAGCCAAGAGTCTTTATGGCCCTTTCATCGAAGCAGTCTGTCATCAAATCCCCAATGTAATTTGGTGTTATCCCTTTTTATCTGTTCCCAAACACTATTCTCTCCTCCCCTCATCTCATTTCATTAGTATACCAGTTCTTATTGGATGCCTTCTTATTTTTAATAATTCATTAATGCACCCTTCTTTAGTTTACACCCTTTCCCCGGTACTTTTCCGATATGACTCATCCTAGTACAGATTCTTTCAGTACTTTTCCAACTTCTCTATTAAAAAGCAGAAGTGACTACACCCTAAATAATTGTTAAATTGTAAGAATCATAGTTAAACTTAATCAAGTTAATTATTTTAACCCTTTTAAGCATACACTCTGGTGCAGTGATTATTACAGTACTATTCCAACCTCTCTTTTAAAAACCAGAAGTGACTACACCCAAAAGATAAAAAGATAAACAATTATTAAAATGCCAAAATCATAGTTAAACCTTAATCAAGTTAATTCTTTTAACATTTAAATTCACACTTTAATCATATATTGAATCATCATTTCAAATCATTGTTGCAAATCATGGTACATTATATCATGTTGTTCCAGAATCCCCCTTTTTGTTCATAAGAACAAGCTATACATGTATCAAACATCCTACCAGGTGCATGAGAGTATAAAACCAACAGTGTCTGAGGAAAACATAAAAAGACATAATAGTATCATGTAATGGTTACATCATGATAACAACACATACCACGCACTTACTATCAACACATACACATTTCTCATTATAAGTGATTTAACAGTGATTGGAATTATCTTATCATTTGTAATATACCTAAACATTTCCATCGTATATGATTATGCAGCAATTAGCAATTCTTAATGTAATGCAATCGTTTTTTATGATAGCAAAGTCAAGACATTTAATTACTCCCAGTGTCAGATGTTCCTCATTTATCTCTGACTGGCGTATCCTCATCCTCCCAATCCACTTCTGGTCCTTGATCACTGCTGATCACCTGCCTCATAACCGTCTCTCCCTGTCCCTCTCCTCCTAACCGTCTCTCCCTGTCCCTCTCCTCCTAACCGTCTCTCCCTGTCCCTCTCCTCCTAACCGTCTCTCCCTGTCCCTCTCCTCCTAACAGTCTCTCCCTGTCCCTCTCCTCCTAACCGTCTCTCCCTGTCTCTGTCCTTGATCCCTCCTGTTTGTCAACATACTCCTAAGATCCATTTCAACCAGTTCTGGCTCGAATTTAGATTCTGGGATTGATCTACTGCTTTTGTCAACTCTCTCCCCATCTTTATTACAGATAGAGTGAGTCAGACATCACTCTGTCTGTCTCTTGACTTCCTCTTTTCTGCACTTTCTCTGGGCCTCCCCTGCTCTGAGTGTATAAGCACCATAAGGTCATCTTCCTCTGTAACCATACCGTGCCCTTCTCCCTCCATGACCATAATATGGCCTATACATTCCATAGATGGGGCCACTAAAATACAATTCTTCCTGAGCTGTTTCTCTAGTTTGATGTCTATTATCCCTGTACATTACCCCTGCTTGATTGGCCGAAGGGAACCTCATCACTTGATCCAGTGGCCTCATAGGTCCTGGTGGCCAAATATGTTTCCTGGGGTTGACAACACAACCACAGATCAGTCCTCTGTATAACAGGAAAGTCTAAAGCCTGCAGAACAATTCCTCCTAACAGGATTCTAAAGAATACAGACTGAGAGTGAGGAGACTGGCCTAGCCTCTGACTGCCTTCATCCTAAGGTCTATCCTTCTAACTCAACAACAAGAATACCTCACTGGTAGAAAGAGGCAATTCGGCAACTCAGCATGCTTTTCTTTTTAACCCACAGACATCTATATATTCTGGGGAACATCTCAGTTGGTAGAAAGAGGCAATTTCTCACCCTCAGCATGCTTTTCTTCTTAACCCACAGACATCTTGGTATTCTGGGGAATATCTCGGTGGGTATCGGCAGGGAGGATGTTGTCCTGACGTTCAATGACACACTCTGGCAGAGTGGTTACACAAAGTCTTGTTGAAGTTGATTCTTGATGAAGTTGAATCTAGAAAGATTCTCTCAATTCTTTCAGCTCAGACTGAGCATTCTTTTCTTTAGAAGAAATCTTCAGCCAAGAGTCTTTATGGCCCTTTCATCTGTCATCAAATCCCCAGGCCAGCCAGAGTCAAGCCTCCTCTGAGGACTGCTGCCATCTCCCACCATCACATAAACCATCTCCTCAAACCGTAATAGAAGAAGACCAAGACAACAATAAATCAAACCCGACTCGGTCGAGAACACACTGGAAAAATGGAGTGGTTAATGACCCTTCAGTCACATTAACTTCGGCTGTTGTGTGGTATTTTTACCAACTTTAACAACAACAATGTTTTAGTTTTAGTTTATCTTGACGCAAAGTGCAAAGTTGCCATATGCTGCCACGGTAACAGTGCCTTATTATATGCCTTGCTTTGTTGTAGTTGTTTGGATGGCTATACATTTTAATGACAGTCACTGTCCACTTGTATTTCTTTCCCTCTGTAGTCTTTTAATTACAGTGAGGACAACAGGTCAATGGCTTACATTTTTCAATTGTATAGCTTTTGTTCAGCTGTTTGGAGCAGCAGAGATTGGTTTATTTAATCTTTTTTCATTCACGAGTGCAATATTTTCATTACTGATCATGTAACTTCAGAGAACTGTTTTGAACAAGTACAAATGACCTTGAAGTTGGAAAATCAGTAGTCTATTGAATTACCTTTTTAAATTAGACCAGATCTGCACAGGCTGTTGATTGATTTTGCTACAAAAAGCTACAAGAAGCAATTGTGACTCCTTTTTTCCTTCAGAGGCACATACAATGTAATTACAGTTGCTGGTCAGGTGTGATCAATCGTGCAAATTTAGCTTTGCAAGGAATAATGAAAAGGACGGTAGCCTGCACTGGGCCTAATGGTTGAGAAAAATCTCATATAGGCTCCAATCCCAAGAGGCTTTATGATGACCGACTGAATGGGCCATGTGAACGGTGAAACTGTCTTAGACGTTTTGGATAAACAAAAATGATCAAATGAAATGAATGAGTGCTTTTCCTCATCAGTTCAGATGAGTACATTTAGCTGTTGCTCTCTGCATGTCACCCCCCTCAGCGCCAACCACCCACTTCTCTGCTCGGCAGCTGCAGCTGTGGAACAAGTGGAAGATTTCACAGTCCCGGCCATGATGTAAACCGATATGGGGGGGGCAGACTACAGACAAGCCTCAAGACAGAGCAGGGGATCTGTATTGAAGCCCACCTTGGCAGGGAAACAGTTCTATAGATAAAGGCACCTATGGAACAGAACCCAAGCGTTGCAACCAGCAATTGTGGGACAATTAGACAGAACCTAATGAAAACAGAGAAAGGGTGTTTGCTGTACTTTTTCAACTCAAGAGCAACTGGCAATTCATCTCTGTTTGCAGCTAGGCATGTTTTGTGTGTGTGTGTTATTAAACACCTTCTTTGTTATAATGCTGGTGTGTCTTAACCATAGACAGGATGTTAAAGCAATCTATTAACCCCATCATAAAATATGTATCATTACAGTACACTTTCTGCCGACTATATGAGCTGTCCATCAGCACATTATGAGCGGCATCTAGCTATGTGTAGTCTACAACAACATAGCTAATTTCTCCCACAGGAAACATGTAGCATCTAATGGGTCATTTTCTGTCTATTCGGGGGCCAATCACATCCCGGCGCTAACAGAGATGCGCCACACAGACTCACCAGTCTGACCGCAACTCTGTCTGGCTGGACAACTGTAAACCTGCGACGCAACCAGACACACGCGCAAATGCGACACAACACAGACTTGGTCTCATTATCTAATTCAAGCGGACTGCCAGTTATCAAGGAACTTTTGGGACAAATGTTTGTCTGATTAGTGCTAATTGAAATTTGCCGAATGCGTTCACCAGCGATCAATAGCAAAAATAGATGCGATGACAAAAATCGCGAGAACTTGAATCGCTCCAATTTCTGTACGCGGTTCAGTTTTGCCAACTTTGTGTAGCCTACTAGCCTCCAGTCTGTCAGTCGGTCAACACGGGCACAGCGGAGAGGGACTGGATGTGGCAGGCGGCCGGTCACTGAGCTTCAGCGCGCCGGGTGCGAGCTTCCCAATCCACAACTCTTCAATGTCACCGGACATGATGATGATCATTGGACTTCTTCTGAATGTCTTCTCTCATGGTAAGCAGCGTAGGCTATATCTCATTCCTGACAGGTTGTTTTTCTGTGTAATGTCTAGAGGTTAGGCTATATCCCATCATATAGTTGCGTTTTAATTGATCATTTATCTGTTCGAGAGTTTATTAGATATTGATGGTCTATTTGTGAAGTCTGTTACTGTATGGTGCTGCTCAGACTTTGTATTTCCCATAGGAAAATAACTTCTCTCCCACTTCAACTTGTCTAGGCTAAATGCCCCTTGGATAAGCTTATTTGAGCGACATGCAGCATGCCAGAGATTTTCTTGCACTTAGTCCAGTGAACAGCTTCAGTATATTGTCCTATAGTTTTAACAAAGCCCTAGTCCAAATGCCCATAAGGACACAGGTCCTCTGTTTATATTGCTGACAATGCCGTAACTACAGGTCCAATGCAAAGGGAAGTATTATTATTATTATGATGATTATGATTATTATCTCCAGAATGTGTTCCAATAACTAAATCATAGACTGGTCCATGTAACCTGAGGAAAAGGAGTGTCACAATGTGGTCATTAGTGTGCAATTTTTCTTTGGAAAGATGATAGGGTGTGAGACTGACATTTTCTGGTTCAGAGGTGTTAACACCATAGAGTAATACTTTTTGGTTGTATAAAAACCCTTCAAAATGAGATTCAGGAGGTCCACAAAATCAGTCTGTCATTCATTATCTAAGGAGCAGCTTCAGATTTAACATCTGGATGACATCATAGGTTCGAGTCTGTCCTTTCTGGCTTGGTCACGTGCCAAAAGAGTTATTCATGTCCCAAATATTGATTGGACTGTCCTTGACCATGGGAATAACTATAATAGCTAATAAATAAGAATGGTTAATTTTAATGATATTCTCCTTCACATTAAGCCAATTTGGCTACCACATCTGTAAATTATTATTGAAGTCTGCATTTACATTTTACACAAATTGTGCATGTGAAGTTAACAGGATGAAAGATGACCAATACAATTTGTTAGCAGAAATGCACATTTATGGGAACTCTCACATAAGACTGACAAACATGTAGGGTCAGTACTTAATAATTTTTGGAACCTGGCTTTGCTGATGATCAAATGGACATGAACTTGCAGAAGAAAAAAGTGCATTTATGTTATGCTGCCCTTGTCTATAAAAACAGTGATATTTGACAAGGTCAAGTGAATTTGGTATACTGGCCCTGCCAACATTGTCTGTTTTTATCCATTGTATCCTCTACTCCTTGTTGTCAGGCAGTGGACCCTGTGTCATTGCTACCATGTTGCTATACAACACAAATCGTTTAAAATCGCAATATCGTATCGGCTCAAGTATCGTGATAATATCATATCGTTGGGCCTCTGGTGATTCCCACCCCTACTACCAGTACACCATAGTGTAAGGACAATGGCAAATGCAGACACACTGAGCCACTTACCTTTACCAGACACTTGACACCAGCTGCAACATATGTGCCTCCAGAGACTGTATTTTTGTTAGAGAGACAGTCAAATAAGCCTGTAAATGCTCAACAAATCAGACAGTGGACAGACAGGGATCTAGTGCTGTCTCAGACCAAGGGTTTCCTCATGCAGGGTTGGCCCAAGGTGATAGAGGCAGAGGAACTGAGACCCTTGGTAAACGTAAAACTCAACTGAGCCTGCAGGACGGCTGCATCCTCTGGGGGTCCAGAGTGGTTGTGCCTCCCCCTGGCTGTTCACAGATCATGGAAGAAGTACATGAGGCCCATCCGGAGGCCTCTCGGATGAAAAGCCTCGCACGATCATATGTTTGGTGGCCCAACATCGACCGGGATTTGGAGAACAAGGTAATAAGGTGGACTCTGGTTCGATAGCTTTGCTCTTCACCACCACGGTCCAATACAATGCCTGCATTACTGCAGGCACCTGCTCACCCCTCACCTGGATGGGACAAGCCACGTTTTTCCGGGAGAGAACCAAGACCTCAGACTTTGAGGTGCTGATTCTCATTCCAATTGCGTCACACTCTGCTGCAAACCGCTCCAGTGCACATCGGAAATCACGGCCCCATGAAGCCAGAAGGATGACATCATCTGCAAACAGCAGAGATGCCATCTTAATGTTGCTGAACCGCACACTTTCCAGACCTCAGCTGCGCCTTGAAAAGGCACATCCTTGTCGGAGTCCGATGCCCGTACCTCGGTTTTTGGGTCACAGTTTCGGTTCGGTTTCGGTACATGTTTTGTCATGTCAGGAGAAAAAAAAAATGCTACTACTTCCAAAATTCTCTCTTTATTTAGCTTATTAACAACAACAACAAAACGTTTCCATTCAGACACATTCCAGTATATGACTGGTGTATTGTATAATATAAAAAAATATAAATAAACATATAATAAAACACTTTCAGGACTTTCCTTGACTACTTTTATAGGATAAAAGGGGGGGGAAAAACAATATCAAAAGTAAAAGTGCACTTTAGCCTTGTGTACTGGTATAGGATAAAAGGAAGAAGAAAAAAAGCAATTTCAAAAGTAAAATTGCACTTTAGCCTTGACAGCTGGTAGCCCATATACAATCTGGGGGGAAAAATAGATTAAAAAGTAGCTAGCGCTTAGCCTATTTTAAATAAACATACCCGTACTTCAGTATAGGCTATATTCAGAATGCTCGACCTCAGTGTTAGCTAGCTTGTTAGCTACTCTCTTGTTAGTATGTAGCCGCTAGCCTAGCTCTACCTCCTAGCTCACAGCCAAGTATTAATTCTGCTTCAACTGCTACCACCACCAACAGCAGTAAGTATGGCTTCTTGTTCCTTCTGTGCCTTACTTTTCGATAAGCTTTGTCTGCTAGAGAGACGTGTCCGTCAGCTTGAGGATGATAGACTAGTCACGCTAGATACGACGGGCTCACCAAATAGCATACGGTTCTGGCCTGCAAGCAGGCCTACTAGTGTTAGCGTTAGCCCGAGCGTTAGCCACGACTCCTCTGCTAGTTTAGCCCCATCGGCAGTGGGTGATGATTTTGTCCTGGTCCCGAGGCGTCGGAGCACTCGCCTGAGCCAACCGTCAGTTGTACGGCCAGATTCGCAACCGCCACCCCCGGTTGCAAATCGTTTTGCCCCGCTTGGTAGTCCCTGTGACCGGCCTGCTGCCTCGGCTCTTCGGGCCCTCGTTAAACCACGCACCCTAGTTATTGGCGACTCCATCACTCACATTAGGTTAGATACTCTACTCCAGTTACCCCAACATCATTGGGTCATTTGCATACTAACAGTGATTGGATATTTACTTGCGGGGAGGGGGTTTCTCCGGCTACACAGACATACATACACACACACACACACACAGTGCCAATTCGGCAGTAAGAAATGCGTGGAAAGTAGTAACGCAAAATGTTATTGCAAAACCGAAAATGCAGCAATTCACAAGTGCGTATTGAACCGTGGATGGCGTACCGTACGGTACAATATTATACAGAGAACCGTGGCATCCCTAATGCCAACCATGCTACTAGCAAACAGTATGTCTGCTAGCATGCTACAAACACACCAAAGCTAACAAGCCAACGTATCAATATGCTAAGAAATCAATATACCAGCAAACATGCTACTAACAAACAATGCACCAGCAAGCATGCTACAGTCAAACAAATGACAGTTAAACAAACTACCTTATAACACTCAAGGGTACCTACATTAGCAGCTTTGTGCTCCAGTCAATGTGCTTCCTCTTTAACCAAAGCCACTCACTGGCTCCCATTGCTGATTCAGATATAGCATTCACTGCCTGTTTTAAGCTCCGCCCAGAAATGCCTAATTGTCTACTTAAGCGTGACATACTTTTTTGGCCCAAATAAGGGATTCTGGATCCTGCCCCCTTTTCCTGGAAAAATGAATCCTATACAGAACTACCTAGCTAAACAAACAGGAATCTTTCATAGAGCTGGCATGTTTCTAAATGGTGATTTTCCAGGTCCAGATTTAGTCTAATCATAGACTAAAAGTATCAACCTAATGGAGGCTCTCTGTCCAGGCCTAAACGAAAATAGCCCCCCTAAACTATATTCCATTTCTACCCTTATGTTAATGTATGATGTTATCTTTGAAATCTAATACGTCTGCTGACCTTGTAGACTTTATGACCTAAACCGTGGCAATGGGAACTTCAGAGGTAGACCCCAGCCTCCGCAATATGTCTGTCATCAGTAACACTTCATGGAATACTAACAGCGACAAAACTGGGAAAAGGTTATACGACGAATTGTAATGATATACAACAAATCATAATGTAAAAGCATAAAATAATGATTATCAATTAACCTCACCTATAATCATTACCCTCACGTATTTCATAATATCCCATCAGTTTTCCCTCTTGATAATCATCACCCACTCATTTAGAATCTCCAAGCCGTTTTCCCTTTTCCCTTTCAATAATCACTCACTGTAAAATCACCCACTCCATATTCACCCAATGGTTTATAATCTCCTAGCTGTTTTCCTTTCCCTCTTTTTCCCTTTCTATAATCACCCACTCAATAATCACCCACCTGCTTGTATGCTAATTTGGATTGTCAATCAAATGTCTGTGGGTGGACCCAGACAGAAGCAATCAACTCAGATTTAGAAAAGGGCTTGGGGAGGAAAAGTACCACTCGAATGCCCCGTGCATCGCCTGCTTCCTTGTAACCACATGGTGACCAGACAAATCGCAGACTTACTGCGCGAAGCCGCAAATCAGCTGGAAGCTGAGCAAACATGTCTCAGTATGAATACATTACTGTATTATTATATTTACTGATTGCTGATTCTTCGATCAGTTTTTGGTACCGCCCCGAAATAATATGCCCATCTCATTAACATATAAGCGATGGGTGATTTTAGATGGGTTGATTATTGAGTGGGTGATTATAGAAAGGGAAAAAGGGGGAAAGGAAAATGGCTAGGAGATTATAAACCATTGGGTGAATATGGCGTGGGTGATTTTACAGTGAGTGATTATTGAAAGGGAAAAAACCTTTTCCCAGTTTTGTCGCTGTTAGTATGCCATACATGGAGGTCAGGGCTAAAAGTTTGAGTTTTTATGTTTCTTTTGAGCCTAATGTTTCTTCCCAAGACTGAATCTCATGGTAACTTCCAAGTCGAAACAGGATTGCACCTGTCTGTATCTTCTAAAGCTTTAAATGTCTTGGCTCCATCTTACTTTACAGATGTTTCCTGTGAACAAAAACAAAGGCATCTACAGACAAATACTGTTCCAGAGTTTAGGTTAAATAAAAAAGTGACTGAGGATTTGGGATCAGGGCTTTGTACTTTGCAACAACCTGCCTAAGGAAATACAATCAGCAAACTGTATATTTTTTAAAGAAAAACTGAAAACCCATTTTATATAATCCCATTTAACTGATAAACTATTGTTGCCCTCTATATTCGCTCTCAGCACTGATTTTACCTACACTCATCTACACTACACCTACACTAAAATATAATCACTTCTTCTTCACAAATTATTCACCAAATTCTATAATGAACACAGCTGAACCACATTGTTTCCATTTAAATTCTCTCTTAAATGCATATTGTATTATTTTTAGGTGTCTGTTTTTATCTGCTTATTGACAGTTTAATAGGAAGACATCTTGGGAAGCGTTTGTCACACAAATAATGTATGAGATCACTATGAATGTGGGCATACCTTTGCCAGATAAATCAATGGAAACCTGGCTATTGTTGGATGGCATTAGACCCGACCTTGAACCTACGTTGCCAGGCCTTTGTGGATTAGTCCTAAAGACCCAGTGCAGAGGGTGATTGAGTGGGGCTATTTGGGTACTTCATTTGGGGGGCATGCTCGCGCCACAACATGATTGTCATACATTTCTCAGGGCGTAATTCAGACTGTGTAAAGCTACACAGGTCTTAGACGGATTGAGATCCACATGATTGAGCTGTTCCTATTCAGACTTTGGACTATTTGATATACACACTGAGGATTTTGGGCGTGCCTTCGCCTGTGCACAGGTTTATTCAAAACCTTGGCTTCTTTGTCTTTCCCATTGGGCCATGGACCTTTCTCTTTTTCACCTCTTTCAGCTGAGGCATTGTCTTTAAATACTGTGTGCCTGTTGTTCAGTTTTGTTTAGGACGATAGGGAACAAAGATTGAATTGGCAACATGCCCATGGGACATTAATTAGATAAAAACAGAGTAAAATGTACTTTATAAGATATGAAATTATTTAGGATATACCACATTTTGCCTATAAGACATCACTGAAATAATTTCCATATCAAAAATAACATCAAAAGTTGAGTTTCTTAATGACAACTGCTTTCTCCTGAACTCACTGACAAGCCGGTCTGCAAATGCATTTGCTCATTGCATTGAAAATTGGCATAAACAATTGTCATGGCCACATCTGCATCACATACCCATTGAATGTTTATTGAATGTTGTCATTTCCTATTCCTGTATATGTGTTCTTGTCATGGCACAAGTGATGTGTGGAAAACTCACAGCACGATGGAATCTGTCCTTGATTGTGCATCTTTGTGTGTCAGTGGCTGGCCAAGATATTCTTTGGTTCATTGCCTTTAAGCACTGCACCAGGCAGCGGGAGACACAGGCCTGAAACATATCCACAGCATCTCCGGACACCTTGCCTGGCTGACGCAGCACCTGACGCAAGGGTGCATGTTGTAACACGGCCCGGGAGGGATGTTGGCTGTGATATGGCTCTGCAAATCAGTGGCACAGCTCACTGAGTGAGGCCTTATTCATGTGCAAATGCTGGATGCACTGGGCACCTGTTAAACTCGGAAGATTAAATGATTTCTTGGCATCCTCCGTGTGCCCTGGTTGTGCCATCTCTTTTCATGATCCATTAAAAACTCAAGCACATAAATGGCAGGACTCATATTGTTTGCTGAGTCATGAAATTGTTTTAAATACCATTCCAATTATTCAAAGACCAATCAACAGCTTTGCACAGTCTAATTCATTTCCGTCAAGCTTTTGTGACTCAACAGTTAAAATCCTATTTGACGTCTTTGGCATTTATTAATATGCAGATTTCGGGAAATCAATGGGAGCACTAGGCATATTACAGTTTTTCGGGTCAAAGTCAAAGTCACAATCCACATACCCATAATAACCATATAATGTGGATGGACACGCCTTGTTATTCCTCACCTCAAATGTGCATCTTGCAGGAGGCCGCATATCCCGCCTGCGCACAACTCCAGGGTGTGTGCGTGAAAACGGACTTAAGCATAACTGTGCTGCGCTGAAGTCAAGGTCTGAATCGCCCCTGTAGTGAAGAAGACTCCGTCCTGTTTGTACAAATTGAGGCACAAACAAATATGTAATTTGCCCACGCAATGCAGTTTTGGTGAATCAAGGCCTGAGAAACTTTCTTACACCTACAGCTTTGTGGAAATGGTGATTAGCAGGGCACCTATCTCGGCCAGTGTTGAAAGATTAAAGGAAGTTGCAGGCTTTTTGTGAAGGTAGGGTATTGCTAGTTAGGGAGAGAAGCAAGGAATTGAGTTGGTGTTGTTCTTTGATGAGGAGTTTCCACAGAGGATGTGTTTGGATTGTCCTAGTTATTGAGTGATGCTGTATGTGCATTCTCCACAGTGTGGGCATGTCGTGATCGTGTGTAGAAAGTTATAGGACCTACTTGTGGAAAGATGTGGAAAGGATGCATGCAGTGTGGAGAGTTGTTGGTTGATTTTGGGAAGCAGAAAGTTTACATCATGAAGGGAATAATGAAATATGTCAGGTACAGTATCATAGAGGGATTGAGGAGGAAGGAGTTGCAACGATGAGAGCAGGAAAGTGAGGCTCCTATGCCGAAGAAGTGAAGAAAGGAGTTTATGAGCTATTGATGATGAGAGAGCAGATGAAATTTAGAATGAATTGCATCAGGACAGTCAGTACGTTGTATCAAGAGCCAGCTCTCAATCTAGTCCATATCAGGTAGTAGCATGCACAGTACTTCAGATAAATTAGTTGAAGTTAAAAATATTCTTTATTTGTCTTTTTAGTAGTTTTTAAAAACTTGCCTTGCTGGGTGCCTCAATGATCACAGTTGGTAATTTGTTCCATACAGTGATTGCCCTATACAGTACCGATCTGCAGATTGCATCTGTTTTGGGTTTTAGTGTAACACAGCCCCTTGTTGCCTGCCTGGTAGTATGACTATGGTGGTCTCTCTTATTTGGGAATACAGACAATTTGGTTGTTTACTGATACATATATTCCTAAAGAGACTAATTCGATTGTATATCAATCTCTCCTCGACTCTTAACCACGAGAGACTAGGCATGCATTATTTTTGTGCTTGGTCTCACACCTAATGGGAAATGTAGTGCGAGTCTTGCCGCTTTATTTTGAGCTGTTTGTAGCTTAGACAGATCTTTTTTGGCTGCACCAGACCAAATAGCTGAGCAGTAATCAAGGTGAGATAAGACACCAGTACCCTGGAAGTCAGGGTTAGAAAAGAGGAGCATCTTCTAATACATGATATTCCTCTACCCATTTTCTTAACCATATTGTTGATGTGTTTCTCCCATGATAACTGCCCATCCAGTGTGACACCAAGCAAAGTTGCTTCTTGAACCTGCTCAATAGCAGTGCCTCCAAGTGACAGGCACAGCTGATTTTCATTCTTAATTGCATGTTTGGTCCTAAACATAATACTTTTGGCTTTTGCTACATTCAAAACAAGTCTGTTCTCACATATCCATGTAAGTGCTTGTTGTCTGGCATATTGTTCCATTGCTGAGATATTTGGTAGACTTTTTGTACGGATTCATGACTGCTATGGGTTTCCTGTGGGGCCGTATTCACAAAGAATCTTATCTTACCACTAGGAGGACTCCTAAGTCTCACTAAAACCTATTAGCTAGGAGTCCTATCTTAGGACCTATTCACAAAGCTGCTAAGACAAACTCCTAGTAAGGAAG
>OMLI01101536.1:0-13796 GCA_900302605.1 Rondeletia loricata
AGTGTATAACACAATACAGGTGTTGTCATTGACATAACCTTCTGTTTCTGTTGTCAGATGACTGCACGAGTCTCGACTATAAAAAAGTGATTTGATCGAGGGTCGCAAAATGCTAACTGGCTAATCAAGGCTGGGCTGTTAGCATTTTGTGACCCTCGATCAAATCACTTTTTTATGAGGCGGCAGTGGCTCAGGAGGTAGAGCCCTCGCCCAGCAACCGGAAGGTTGGTGGTTCGAGTCCACATCCTCCTGGGGAAAAAATCTGTCGTAGTGTCCTTGAGCAAGACACCTAACTCTAATTGCTCCCGTTGAGCAGGCTGGCGCCCTGCGTGGTTGCCTCCGCCAACGGTGTGTGAATGGGTGAATGTGAAGCAAAAACCTGTAAAGCGCTTTGGATAAAAGCGCTATATAAATGCAGTCCATTTACCATTTACCATTTATAGTCGTGCAGTCATCTGACAACAGAAACAGAAGGTTATGTCAATGACAACACCTGTATTGTGTTATACACTATGTTGAAACACAAAATAAGTGATCAAAGACAGAGTCGGAGGCGACAGAAAGTTGGCATCTTAACATTGCTGGCAATGGTGAGAACCGATCTTTACCCTGCAAAGACGAAGCGGAAGTATGTCAGCCATGTTTGTGAAAAGGGCCCATTGTATTAGACTCACTTTACATCCCACTGGCACGGTTTACAAAAAGTTTCACTGTATGGAGATGGCCTCATCAAAAGGAACATTTAATCCATGTGGGTATGCATGCCTAATTTCCTATTTGAGGTACAATAGCATGACTGGTGTGGGTCTGAGAGGATCATTGTGGTTGGCTGCTCAACTAGCCTGGTGGGTGTAGCGTGGCCAATGCTACTGAAACTAGCAGCATCTGCCACAGGAATATCTACCCACAGGCATGTTAACTAAAGCCCATAACATGACCCATGAATATAAGGCCACCGTCCACTGCAACAGTACTGCCTGAAATTATCTCTCTCTCTCTCCCTCTCTCTCTCTCTCTCTAATTACAGCTTAAGCCTCTCCACAGTAATTAGGGACTATTTCAACAAGGATGTGGAATGTCTCCCTCTATTTTTCCCTCTCTCCATCTCCTTCTCTCTTCCACCCCTGCAAAAAAACATATTGATGCTCTCTGTAATGCAAAGAATAGCCTTATCCATGCTGCTTTTCGAGCAAGTCCTTAAAGTCATATTTTGGACGATAATCATGTTAACAAGGTGACTCCAAATCAACTTTTTCTGTCAGGCTTTTTCCCCCAATCAAAACGGCGTAGCCTTGGATTTAGCACTGAGCATCTCCAGTCCCTCTCCTTGAAAGAGCAGTGATGAGTAAAAGAAAAGAGAGAATGTCTCTAAACCATCCGCCCACGGACGTGCAGAGAAGGTGGGTGTGTGGAGCAATAGTCCTCTCTCTGCATCGCAGTCTAAGGCACCGGGAAATAACCTGCAGTTCCACATGAACGTTATGATGTCTCCTGCAGTGCATAATGCAATCTTTTCAAGGCCCCGGGAACCACCGGGCATAAAGACGTTGAAACACTTTATTTTGGAGGCAGATGTTCTGGAGCTGAAGTCACTTTAAACTCCATTAAATGGAATATTAGGCGAGTGGTGCCTGGTGTGATAAATTGCTAGAGAGGAGTAATATGGTGATAGATAGTATCTTTATTCACTAGTTGGCACTGCCTGCAGGGTAGTTCTTAATGCCAGACCACAGGGAGAAAACGTGGCACTGTATATACTTCCTCAGTAACAGCTTTCAGGGAGAGATAGGGCTGGTTTACATTGGAGCCGTTATAGGGCTTTTACAGAGCATTTTTCAGCAATTACTACAGAACTAAAGCGTCAACATCTCCCTTTGTCTCTTGCTGAAACAAACACACGCATGCTTGCATGAAACCATGCAACCTCAGTCTGTCCCCATCCCTCTCTTTGTCTTCCTCTCACTCTCCTTCTACAACCCTTCACAGACTGCACAATTTCAGCACAATGATATGACAGCAACACATAAGAGTAATGGCACATTGTTGCTAAGAGACCACCTGTTCAGATCTCCCACATGAGCGTGTGGTGAAACTGTAGTCCTCTTATCATTGGCAGAATATCATTAATTTGAGTGTAGTGAATGTCACGACAATGTTTAAACTGAAAGAACAACCGATGGTATAGAAAGAAGACTGGATTTCACATCAGGATTTAATCATATAGGTTACTGGAGTGGTGTCAGTATAGTGTGTCGACTACTTCATCCAGTTATTGTCAAAGTCAAGCAAATCTTACTTTGTCTTCTTCATAACAGCCATTTGAGATAATAGCATCCGCTGTTTTCCAGGCTGTGTTGACAATTTGGGAGTGGTGCTGCATGGGAACAGGAGTATGTTGTCCTGAGGGCTGGTACAGACAGGGCACACCCTTCTATTCCCTTACCTGCCAGGGTGTGTTCAAAACTAGTACCGCATATATCAGGTAGAGAACACTCAGCACTCCTGTGTGACAATTGGCAAGTAAAATAAATATTGTACTAGAGGGTGTGTTTGCATGGTCTAAAATGCTTCCTTTGCGTGTAACGCATTCGGACTCTTTCGGACAAAAGTTGATGGTGGAAATCATGGAAATGTTTAAAAGGCTGCATTTTTGACAAACTAAACACACGCCCATGTTCTTCCTCACCGTCTACTCTCCTCATTTTTCAGTCTCATCCTATTCCATTGATTAATCAGTTTGTTCACTTCTATTTGTCCTCCTCTTCAGCTACAGAGGAAGTGCCCCCCCCGCCCCTCCGGCAGGTCGGTGCTCAGACCTGTCGGCATGTTAAGAGGCTTGACCTGGGCCACTACTTCCCTCAGACACCCTGCAGAGGCCAGCCGGCTGAGGTCCCTGCCCAGTGACACGGCCAGCTGGCAGAGATCACTGCGGCGCTTCGACTGATACGCACGCACACAGGTACGGACACACCCACGCAAGCACTGAGTGTCCGTCTTAAATATCTGTCTCACCCGGTCAGTGTGGGAATGACTAGATGCCAATCTCCATGTCTGGAACTGCCGGTCTATGTGAGTGAGGAGAGTTGAAGTGAGTCACAGAGGCTCATGCTGGGTTTACAGGGTTGACTCTGACTCCCCTGTTGATTAAGATCAAGTCATCCCAAAAAAATGAAGGAGTGCCTTTGGCCTTTACCAAATGAACAAAGCTGACAATGAGATTCTGAATCTCGAGTCCCGCCCTCACTGTGCCTATAATCATTGCCCTGTTGAACACACACACACACATTCAACTGGGTTCACTTCACATGAGTCACAGCAGTGCAGTTGCCCCCCCTCTTCTCCCCTGCGATTACTCAGAATCTGTCCAACTATCCCACTGTCTCCAATGACTGTGCAGCCGTTGCATGTTTTCACATGTCCTTCTCTTCCTCAGGCGAACATACTTGAATATACAAGCAGATGTTTGCATGCACACAGAAAGCAGACACAAATACAATCACTGTCTACTAACACATTCAAACGTGTATTGAGCTGCATGAGTACTTGGACAGAAGTGTTGGTTCCATACTCATTACTTTGAATATGATATGACACCGTAACTGAGATTTAGGAGTCAGCTTGTAGTCAAGACCCTTAATGTTCAATGACCTCTACATTTCTGCAACGCATAAACATCACAAGAATCTTGATATATTAATTAAAATTGCTCTTCCCCGTTTTTGTACATATGAATCTATCTATGAGAATTCAGCTGTTGACTGTGCTTGTTTACCAGTGAAGCAGCATGGAGTACAAGTAAACAGGCTCAAATCATTCTCTTGCTCCCCGTGAAACTTAAAGATAGGCATGACTAGCTTAAAAGGCTGTAGGGATCATCAACTGCTGTCTACATTCTTGTCTCGAGGCTCTGTAGCAGGAGCTGGTTTGACAACTCGGATCCTTCTTTACTGGGATTAACTTGGCCAGCCTTGTTCTCCATACTGCCTCGGAGTCATTTAGAATCAGTCAGAAGTACAGTCTATTGCAAAAATGCCAAAAGGCTGGAGAGAAAACCTGACAATAAGATAAAGAGTCTGGTCATGTTTATGGGTTAAAGACCTTTAGAGGTCAATGCACATATATAATGGTCACCTATGATCAACGACTTTTCATCTACCCAAATACCTTTGGCCCCCTGAAATAGAGAGACAATGTGCAACAAGGGCTGCAGTTTTACTATTCATTCAGTGTGGCTGACAATTCCATCTAATTAAAGCTGACAGCCTGCACTTACACCTCAGACATTGTGAGTTTGCATCCAAAGCAATAGAGGGAGTTGAATAATCAAACATGGCGCTGTTCAAATATTTAAGGATGATCTCTGTCTATCCCTCAAATAAAACCCCATCTATTTCCAATCAAGTTTCAAGTGCAGTTGAGGGTATACAGACTACAACTATATCATTCAAAGTATACTGTGAAAGAGTGAGGCCATTTACCATTGACACATACTGTATACTGCACATACGGTGGGGTCAAAGTGAACCCACCTCTTCAACTAACACTTTGTGCAACATACTAAATAAATAACTATTACGCTGCAGTGTTGGTGGGGGAAGCACGGGGAGTGCCGAACAAGCCAACGACTATAGATATCCCGTCTCTGGCCTCCTTGCTTTAGCTAGTAGGTCAGATCCCTGGTGTGGCACAGGGGCTCCGTCTCTCCACTCCACTACCCATCAGTGGGCCAGGCTGCCAGGGGTGTGACGGGGTTCCTCCACCCCAGAGACAAAGGCCCACTGCTGGGCTCAAACTCGGATGAGCAGGCTATCTCTGGAAGATCCTCCAGGAAATGTTCCTGTGCCTATGCAGACTAACCCACATTAGCAGGTATAAAGCCAACGATACTGGACGAGACCCGGCCGGCCAGCATCACATACACAGCGATTGTAGGCTATGTGACCGATTCAGTACAGAAATATAAGAGCTAATGAATCATTCGCTTCCCTTGTTGGCTCTAGAGAAGCACCAGTCAGTCAGTCCTCTGACAAGTCTCTGCTCATCTGACCTCCTTTCTGATAGATGTCTATTCCCTGTAGAAAACCGAGCAGCTCCCCTCTCCCTATTCTTGGGCTCTGACCTTCTTTTAGGGGAAATAGTACCTACTGGCTTGGGGTACAGGGCCAGTGAACAGGGTAGTGGCTGCACGGTTACGTTTAAAAAAAAACAACCTGAGATTGGAAAATCACGATGCAGATAACATGAGGTTTTGTTAGCATTCCATCAGCATTCCATCAGTATCAACAGGTGCTTCCCGCTCTGAAACATGGCAGCACTGGTAAAGCAATGACTAGAATTAATGACTAGCAATCCATTCAGGGCCAAGGATTATCTTTTTTTGGTTAGGTGAATCTCAGATTTTTCTTACAATACTGAGGCCTAAGTCTGCAAGTGCATGCCAATTCTGAGGTTCTGGATGGAAATAATTTTGTTTGAGTCAACCAATGGGGCTGGATTGGTAATGGGGCTGGATTGGGCATACCCTGAGGAAACCACCCTCCAACATGACCAGACAGGCCTTAACCTGGAAGCCACAAGGGAAAAGAAAGCCAGGAAGACCCAGGAACAGCTCGAGAAGGTCTGTGGAGGCACAACTCAAGGAAAGAAGAACATCCTGGAAGGAAGCAGAAAAGACCGGCCAACACCGAACCAGCTGCAGAAAGTTCATGAATGACCTATGCTCCCCAAGGAGCAAAAGGGTTAAATGAAAAATGATGAATGAATGATTTGAGTCAACCTTTAAGTGTCCTGATCAAACACTCAGACTTTCAAAAAAATTAATCCTGTTTGAACAGAGATTGAGTGGAAAGTTCTAACTATTTTCTGCAGAACAGGTTTGGATGTTGAAATCCCTTTAAGGTAAATGTTTGCTGTACTTGTTGCAACACAGACGCCCAACCTTCCCTGCCCATCAAACACCAACTCCTGGAATGTCTCTATTCCAGGAAGAACACTAACGAAATCCATTGGAAAGTGGATACTTAGTCAACACATCATAGAAATCCACTGAAAACTGAATGGTTAATGAGTAATCAGAGAGAGAGAGAGAGAGAGAGAGAGAGACTTTCATTCTGAAAGGACTGAGGCAATTTTGTCTGACAGGTGCAGCAGTCGTAATCAAACCTGGTGGCATTCAAATAAATAATATAAAAACCGGTATCGTGTGGAAAAGACCCCAAGAGCATTTTGAACGACTGGCAACAGATCAAGCAGTCACCAGCCTGAGAGCTACTGCGCCCCTCTCTCTCTCTCTCTCTCTCTCTCTCCATACAAAGCTTATGAGGCTCTGCATGCGCTTCTGACCAAGGCGCGTGAGAGCAAACTCTGCTTCATGGTGGAACTATCATATGCATCCCGAGGCACACAACTTTATTCATTAGTTGAACACTACCTTGTAGACATTCTCCGTTATGCGGTGAACCTCGTCGGTGCGAGACATCTTGAAATCTTCGGCCAGGACCATAAACGGTATTTTCCTCGAGAAAAGGTATCCACGGTAAAAGGGGGTTGAATATGTAAATCGAAGAGTTTAATCAAACAATGGGTAACACGCCTATGAGTGAGTGAGGCGATGCTGCGCTCCCGAAAGCCCAGTCCAACTACACACACCTTCCCATCTGCTGCTGACAGTGGCTGCGTGCTGCCTTCACGTGCTCCTCCTGGGCTCGGATCAAACTCGGGACCTTCTTGCTGTGAGGCAACAATGCAAACTAGTGAGCCGCACGTTTTTAAGGACTTTATCAGTCAAAAGTTGTTGACTAAACTTTAAACAAAGACTGAAAATACTAACCTACTTAATTATTTAGTTGTTATTTGTGAAAACAACCGTTTCATATCTGTACACTGCCAGACGTCCGGTTTTCGACTGTTTTTCAAATGATTTGGCCGAGTTAACCGGATGTTTAATTGAATAACCAATCAAAATAGGATTAATTATATTGGCTGATATAGGCTAAACCTTAATGCCAAGCAATGACATATAACGATAAAATCCATCACTTTTACCATAATTTGTTGACATGGCTTCCATGCTCTCCATCTTATCAACTCGGGTATCGGGACACTGACACTTTCCCAGTTGTATTCACCACTTTGTTGGGTCGTTCATGTGCGCTCAAATCGTAATTGCGATATTTCCCACAGTACAACAGCATTAGAACGCAGCAGTGTCTTGTCAAATGGCAGAGATTTGGTGCGCCACCCTCCCACGTCTCTGTGCCAAGTGAGCTCGATTATTGCGGTAAAATTCATAAGGCAAAGACAAACTCGTACTTAAATATTATTCTTACCCAAGCAGAAACAAAATCACTGTAATATGTCTATAATATTTATATTAGGACGTCCCGCGTGTCTGTAGTACATGCTGTAATCCTATGGAGACTAAATGCTGTTATTTGTATAGTATCCTTCTAAAAACCCTTGTAGGATTTGGATTTGGCATATACAAATGTATCTTTATCAAAATAATGCTGTCATCTGAGTAGGCTATATTATAAAAGTATGTGCAGTGCAGTTGTCACCATGCAGTTTCTCACCTCTCTCTTCACAAGAGAACATATTATGTATACAATTGCATTATGTAAGGCTACTCTTAACTGTTTTCAGTAACACCATAGGTGATGTTTTTCTCACAGTGGTAATTGGTACATGCTACGTGGATGTACATGCTAATTAGAGTACAAAGGGCCACTTAGTGTGGGATTGTAAACACTGTATTGGCTTTCTCCTCTGGGTAAAACGTCTCCCACATATCAACATGAGCGTCCTACTTTCTGTCAATAACCATACACTTCACTGAGGAGGGAATGTGAATGAAGACACCTGCTTTATAGTTGAGTCAAAAAATGCCAAGTAGTGCCCCCTTGTGGATTTTACACATTAAACTGAACTTGAGAAGAAAATATTCTGTTCAGGAAAAACAAAGATCTTACAACATGGCATCATTAACCACTTTCAGAGTCCGCAATGACAATAGAGATTAGAAGCTTCAATATTTTAAAAGAATTACAATAAAAATAAATAAATAAAAGGACAAGAGGTCAATCAGGTTTGGAAAAAAAGCCAAGAAAATGCATTGTTAGCCACACTTGACTTTAATATGTAAAACATCAAAAAATGTGTCTTGTCATTCTGTTATGCCACAATCAGTACAGGTACAGTGGGACATCGCTTTGCCAATCCAAGTCAGACATAGAAGAACAGAATACTTCACTTTCCTTTATGTAGTTAATTCTTCATTTAAAAAAAAATTGTACAGTGGAGAGGAGCAGCAAACCAAAGTACAGACACAGTGCTAATCTTCTGAAATGTGTAAAGGTGCACTGATGTCTGTGTACCCCCATTCCACCCACTAACAAACATCTCCTCTTTTCTTTGAGGAGGAAACACTGTAAGTAATAGAATGCTCATCAGTACAAAGACCGTATGCCTACGTGAGCCCAACACTGGATATCTACACCAAATTCGGTCTGTTAGGCTGCCAACATCTCTCTGTCCGACTTCTTCTTTGCTTGTTTCTTCTCTAGAAAACACAAAGTCAAAATGAAGCAAATACGGTCAGTCTGAGGTGAATTATACACATCTAGAGAAGTGTATGTGAATGTATGATGGTGTGAAACAAGAAGATTAACAGTGTAGTACCTGGCTCAGCTTTAGCCGCCTCTGGGACCTCTGGTATTGGCTCAGTGGGGACCTCTGGAAGTGCTACATCTTCTCCCTGTTTCAGTAGAGTTTACACAAAATCAACATCACACATCTGATAGGTTAATATTACCAACACATCGCCACTCTCTGGTGAAAACCTTGTAACTCTAATTCTGGTGATTTTCATGTTGTAATCTCAATTGAAGGATTACATGCTCCTATATGAGAACATTCCACAATCCTTGGTTGATGAAACCTTTTCAAAACCAATTAGATCAACTCAAAAATGCATGGTCGTCAAGCTATAAACAAGCTGCTTTTTCTTAGTTCCTCAAAAGTTGACATTTTGGAGATGTGAGGTTTTTACCCGACAACAGCAACATGCTGCAGTGCCATGTTCAACCAACCCTTTGCAACCCGCTCAAGATAGTCTAATAAAACGTGTAATGTGTGGGGCCAGGGGGGATTGGAGGAGTGGGCTTGTGGTCATCAGGTCAAAGATTCAAATGGCTGGGAATAACCTATTGGAATGGCTGGGGAAATCCATGGACTACCACTGAGGTACCGCTGAGCAAGGCACTTTTGGCTGCAATTCAGAACTATCTAACTTAAGTCACACGTGTACGTTTCTTAGATAAGTGAGGAGGTACGTGGGGAAAGTTATTCATACTCAGACTTGGGCTACACAGGTGGTTAACTCTTTTTTACGGCACATCCGAAATATTCAGATCAGTTGTTTGTAGGGAAATTACATTACATTACATTACATTACATTACATTATGGCATTTAGCAGACGCTTTTGTCCAAAGCGACTTACAATAAGTACATTTTGTCAACAGTATTCAAACCAACCATATATCACAGTTTTCATCAGCTAAGCATTCAATAGGAATATGCAGCAATAATAAGTAGCATCCGTAAATAGGGTTTTAATTGGCTTTTGCGTGTTCCCTTTATCATCATCAGATTCTGTCTTGATTGATGTTTCTTTTGGATGTCACTCCTTTGGGTAGCCTAGTATAAATATAATGATTTGCAATGACATTCAGTTGTACAAATGAGTTTAATTTATATAATTGGATCTGACCCAGACTGACATTCAATGTCTTTGTTGAAGTGTGACACATAGTAAATTATGTAGCTTGATAGGCTAGGGAGTGTCTGTCATTTGGAATAATCATAGAATATAAAAAGGTTTTAATTATTATGAACTGTTTTTAGATTATAGCCTATTATCACATAAAAAATATAGTTTTCTTCAAAATGCTTGTAGGTTTGCTAGGATCATTCCACCTCCTCTTGAGAGATGGATATTGTGCATCCAAAAATAAGTCTGAGATCAGAATACCGACATGCAGAGTTTTGGTATAAAATCCCCACTTCAATGACTTCACTCAACTCTGAATCACAGCTTTAACCCCTCAACTGCTCCACTGGGGTCAATGTGTGTAACTGTATGAATGTGAAGCGGGGTGTTGCTGGAAAAGAGCATGGATGCTCAGCAAACATTCTCTGGATAGATAAAGGTAAAAAACGACGCAGATGAACACCCACCTGAGTGATAGCTTCCAGCTCTGCTAGAACAGCGTCTTCATCCTCCTGTGTTAGGGACCCAGCCAGCATCTCATCTATTTGCTGCAGGACCATAACAATGCACATTAGTTGGTAGCACACAGTTCTTAAGTCTAGGAAAGTTTGAATCTAACCAATCAGTATCCTCTAAACACATTTTGTAATGTAGGGAAATTAATCAATAAACATCCTTTCAGCATAATTTCACCATCATCAAAAAGAAGTGTGTTGGTACTCGGTTCTTGGTACTGACCTTTAGCAATAGTACAATACAAGGACTTTAACCTGATTAGGCTGCTACCCAATACTGGTAAACAAGTATTGGATGGGCAGCAATAGCTTTATATACAAGTGCTCTGACTGACATCAAGTAGGTGTCGATAATAATAAGATATTTACCCTTTGATACTCAATACCTTCCTGGGTCTCCTCCATGATTCTCTCCACATTCTCTATAGACATGACCTGACAAACAAGACAAGGATACCCATATTAAGGAAAAAAGTGTTTTTGATCAAAAGTGTTTTTCACGTACTTTCTTTTTTTTTTCTGGCTGGGTTGTGAGATGAGAGAATTTCCTGAGCAACATGTGAACACTGTATCCAAGGATGGGCTGCAGTCACACTGCTGTAGTCAAGGATTTGCTTCTTAATCCTTTAATCTTCTAATAATGTGCACCGGCTATGCTAACACAAAACACAAGCTTTCTGTGCTGCTCAATCCTCACCACGGATCACATGAAAGTTTGACAGAGTACAGCAAAATCCTGTTTTTGAAAAAGCATGGACTGCCACAAATCAAAAGCTTAAGGGGGTATTATCACAAGAGAGTGAGAGGCATATTTCTAAATTACAAAGGCAGACAAAATACATGAAAGAATACATACCTCATGCATACTCTTCAGACAGTCATTGCCGACCTTGAGCCCCTCGATGACTTTCATCTCAATTTGGATAAACTCAATATCTTGAACCTGTTGAGAAATGTTAGCATGCAAAAAATTTTAAAAGCAAATTCACATACATGTAAAAAAAACACAATCAAATGTCACAGTTGCAAGTATTCATAGATCAAATACAGCATACTGCTTTTATGTTCCCATACTACAAATTTAACTACACAATAATGAACGTTTGGGAGCATCTTGCTTCCTTAGTTTGATGCACTTCCTGCTGAAACAGGATATTGGGGCGGGACATAACACAAGGGATCATTCAAAAGTGTAAACCAATGGGATATCAGTTAGGGAAAGAAAGGCAGTTGTATTTGGGAGGGGCGGGGTAGTTCAAAAATCTGTGATGGTATTATTGGTCGGAATTTTTATTTACGCCTCCTGGTACAGCATGAGGGAACCACTAAAGATACACTGTTTTCCATATATTTTATAATGTTTTGGCATTTATTGTTAAAGAAATGTATATTATGAAATGGAAAATTGGTCATACAGTCATTTTTCATTTCAATGTGACTTTTAAAAAGTGCTACGTGTAGCATTTTAACATCGATAAATCATTACCACATTGATTTAGAAACATAAGTATACCGTAAACAAACAAGATCATTGCAGAGAAAATTGCCAACCTCTACTGGACTCAGGATTTTACATTTTGTGCCACCGGGTTGGATTTAGCAGGAAATCTGCTGGTCTGCTTAACGGCACAAAGGGATATTGCTTTACAGCACAAAAAAGGAAGAGAGCCATTGCTTTTCCATCGCAAATTAAGCTAAAGCTTTCAGAGTTTCTTGCAATACAAGATGCTGGAACGAGTGAAAGGCCCATGGAAAAATCACTGTAATTACCAGCTCTTATCCTTCTTGCTCTTCAAAACAAACACATGAAGAGCCATGCCAGGTGGGACAAGTAGCAACATCCTAATTGTGACAGGAAGCAACAGGATTTATGGGAAATGTGGTCTTAACTTTGAAAAATACTAGCACTAACAACAGCACTGGTGTGAGATAGAGCAGTGGTTCCTAATCCTGGATCCTGAGGACCAGGATTGAGAACCACTGAGACAGAGGCCACCAATCATCTCGACCATGGTCCCATTTGTTTACGGCAGTGGTTCTCAATCCTGGTTCTCGGGATCCAGAGATTTCTTCTGGTTTTCAGTCTAGCCATCTAATCAGGGACTGATTTACAGCTGGGATTCAATGTGAATGTAATTATACCAACATAGCGCAGTTCATTTGACAATGAGATGTTAAAAAATGCTTGAAGTAGCACCTTTAACCTGATGAAAGTCTGGTGCTTGAGTCCAAGAAACCAAATGAAAACCTATTAATTGATGAGTAGATAGATGATGGCAACATTTAAATGTATTCCAAAAGTATAAAGCCAATAAAGCCCTAAATTCTGGCTTTTGCCTTCACCAGGTCCAATAAGATAAAAAAAATTGTTGACCTTACAAGAAACCTTGGTGTCAAAATAGAACATGTTGAAACTGGAAAGACCACAACTTCCATTCTGCTTAGTGTGATACATTGTTTGACATTGCTGGATTATAATACTCCAATGCACCCGAGTGTTGGTAGTAATTCTTAAATACTGATGGAATCAAATAGCCTAATCCAACCAGACCCTTACCATGCGCTCTAGGTTTGAAATCTGATTTTCAGTCTTGTCAAGTAGCTGATCCTGATACCGCTTCTTCTTAAGAAGCAGCAGTGCCTTCCTGCGGTAACAAATGAAAAAGGTACAACAAAGCAGAACGTTATTATGATATTCTAGGGTAGTCCTAGAATGGCTAGTATTACATACAGGACATTCGACATACACTCACAGATCATCCACTTCAAAGGTGCACTTTGTTTAACATGTTTTGTTTTTAATATATTTAGGATATTCTGAAATATATTCTACAACTGTACCTTTTCCGTTTTTTCACTGCAGCCTGCCTACTTAGTAATGGTGTTAAATCACGTCTGAATTGAAAAGGGTACACTGACTACAGCTATTAAAGAGAGTAGCTTTTAATCTGTATGCTGTATAAAGCTGTATGAAGTGCTTACTCTTTTCTCCCATCCTTCAGCAACTGCTTGGCCAGAAGCCTCTCTTTCTCCAGCTGTAGTTTGATTCTCTTCTGGTACTGCTTCAGCTTATCTCTCTGATGTTTCAGTTGCTACAAATACACAGAAAGAAAAGGTCAGGCCTCTTCATTTAAAGTCACAACATATAGACTAAATGTAATAGCTTACGTCAGTACACACTGATACAACTAATTAATTAGCACAATATTATGTAATAAAACTATAATTGCCTTAGTTATGTTGAATCTTGTTAGCTTAGCTTATTTTAAACACTCATTGGGTCTGGACTGCTTTTAAAACATATATAAATATATGTGCTTAAGCAGAGTTGCCAACTTTGGTCAGTTGGCTGGAGTGAGATTTTCACGTCATGGGCTGTAACTTTTGCACTTGCATTTCTTCACCATAAATCATTATTTATTTAGCCTAAACATTCACAAACAACTGACATTGTCTGAAATGTGTGGACATTGCCTCCTCCCCTTTCAGCCCTATTTTGTATGACATAACT
>OMLI01101537.1:5119-15607 GCA_900302605.1 Rondeletia loricata
GGGGAAGCGAGGAGGGGCAAAAAGCTGAGGAAGAGAGGGGGAGAGAGAGAGAGAGAAAGAGAGAGAGAGGGGGGCGGGGGTGTTTATGAAATGGAGATGGAAGAGGAGCAGAAGTCGTAGTGAGTAGTTAAAGGTTAAAGTAATAATTATATTTCATATAAATAAATGTCTGTTTTGCTCCTCTCTATCACCGAATGATATAACACAATGGTGATTCAACCTATAGCCAGTTCAGCTTTTACATTTGCTGTTCTAAACTCCCGGTGTCTGGTAGGTCTTTCCTCTGGCGCACAGGAAGTGATGCGTTTGACGTTTCCGGCAGCAGCAACAGCGTTTTTTTGTAATAAATAGAAGAAGAACTGGGTAGTTAGCGTGAGCAGCGATAGCCACCATGGCTGAACAGACAAAGAGAAGAGCGACACCTACAGACACTCAAACTGCATCAACAGACAATCCAAGCTCCGCCCCCACACTGTTTGATTGACAGGTGATCTCTGGGAAGTGCAGTGCAGATTACCACTTTAAATGAGGCAAGTCAGTGGAAGTCTAGATTGCTGGTTTACGGTAACGGTAGTGTTGTTGCTCTCTTGGGTATACTGCATCAAACCACAACACAGATTACAACATGCAGCACAATCCTTTCACTTCAGTTCTACTCAGTGTGTGACACTGAAAAACCAACGTCAACAACAGGCTAAAGTGGCGCCTAATCACGTAGTATGTGGGTGCGATTGTCTTGTCAACCATGAACCGCACACAGGCAGCTAGATTAGAGGGAGGCTACTTTGCACGTTGGTGGCGCCAAATGGCAGTTTGAAAAACGTCAATACCAAGAAATCATCTAACATGATGCCAGTAAACTGCACACAGCACGCTCATGTTTACCAGCCCTGAGTTTCATCCTACTCCATACTCTCTACTCTTCTGAAACCCTAAAAAGCCCTTCATCTTTCCATGGGTCTAGATGATTTGACAGAGTAACAATAGCCTGTGTCAGCTAATGACGCAGTGTCTGGATGTCACTGTCTTTGCCATTTAATGTCAACCGCAAGCAGCATGCAGGTTTCAGTCAGACAGACAGAGACACACAGAAAAGAGGGGAGGGACGTGGGTGGAATGACAGGGTGGGAATCAACACCAGCCACCAGAAAGTTAGACTGACTTTGGCAGGTAACTAATTACATCCTGAGGTTCTTTTCCATTCACAAATCTAAATTGTCTGGTAAAATAGTGAAAGGAGTTGCCAAATTTCAGAATCCATCAGCTACTGTGGCCGGGGGACAAAAAATATAGTTTATTGTCCTCAGGAATGAACCAGATATGAAGACAGCAGCCTAGTAGACTGACCACACCGAGTCCTCCAGACCTGTACCACCACACAATTTAGACTCACTTTGGAATGAATGAGCATGATGGACTTGTCTACACTGTTGGCCGTAATTGACCCTCTCATACCAGTTAAGAACACATGAAGAAATAGCTGAATATGAGCATCAGTCCAGACTTCGGTTTGCCCTCGGTTCATTTTGTTATGCTAGGCTTTCCAATCATGAGTAACTGCTGGCTATCAGACGTCAACATCCGTCTCCTTATACCCATAAAACTTTGCATTTTGGGCTCGTTTCCTGTTATCACTACTAACGAACGAGTTCTCATCGTTCTCACCTGCCCAAACGAACCTGAACTAAAGAAGTAAACGCTCCAGAGTTCAGATAAACTGCTCCAAACAGGCTCTGTGTGAAGGTTTGGGTAGAACCGAGCCAAAACCTCTGATGGCTAGATCTAGCTGTAGCTTTTATTTGGCTAGGACAGCTACTTTGAGGATAGCTAATACAGTACGTAGTTTGCGCCACACTAATTAAGACGGAGAGAAGCCTAATATAAAGTAGGCTACACCTCCTCTTCCTACTACTAATCACAAAAACAACAACAATACTACTAATACTAATAATAATTTAAAAATAATTACTTTCCTTTGAGCTCCTAGCCTCAAATTCTGCTTAGAAAATTGCTGTTGTGTGCTGACACAAACACCATGTCTGTAGGGCTTGAGCTGAAAAAGTGAGAACCTGGAGGATCCGGCAGTCTCTTTACTTTAGCCTCATCTGATGTCAAAATCCTGGCAATGTCAAAAACAATATCTAGGTCAGACTTCTTGCCCAAAACCATAGCGCCAAGTCTTTTATGGTTGTTGGGTTTTTTCATAGTTCTAAAGTGATTTTCAGCGGTCAGCGTCTTTACAGCTGACCAAGCACCAAAACAGTTTTTGAACCAGGTGTGGTACAGCATGCAGTAGGTGGAAAAGTTTTAATAAAAAATACCAAGAAATATCACAATTTCATGTCAGAAGAAGAACTGATGGCCAGGGGAAATGGGAAGTTGGAAAATCATTGGGAGAGGTGGGGCAAAGTGTGGACTAATTGGTTTTGGTCTGACCATGAAAGCAAGATGAAATGGTTTACTGTTCCAGCAATGTGTTGTAACTACTATTGCGTTGTTTGTGTGTCTTTTCTTTCTTCTTTCTCTTGATGATTTTGTTTTTTCCATTGTACGTATGCATGGGTATGTATGCGTATACGTAAGGGCATGTATGCATGTTTATATATACGTATATATGTATATTTGTTCAGTAGGTGTATTGTTATATAGTGTTATTGTGTGTTATTATGTGTTTCATGTCATATTATAACCTGGAGTTTTGAATGTATATAACCAAATCAGCTCATTCTTTACATATGCCATCTGCGTCTGTAAGTGAATATGTTGACAAGGTGTATAGTTTTTATAATGCATGCCTACACATCACAATGCTTCCTATGCATATGCATGGCCATCTGTAGACTTGTTAATATGACGCATATATGCACATCATATACAGTATATTGCTGTAAATCTGCATATCTGCTTTCTTCAGTTTTCCCATATCTCACTCATTGCTACATACTGCATATATATACTGACCTTTCATAATGGATCCACTATTTCATACTGGATACAAATTGATAATTCTATATTTTTTATAATGATATATTTAGTAATCCATATTTAAGTAAGCAATCGATACTGTAAGTAACTTCTGTAAACAAATCCATACATGTAAGTAATCCAGACTCTTTCCCATACATCCAACTCATACAGTCTTAACGTGTTGAAACTGCTGGCTGCATTTGTTTATATTCTATTTTTATGTTCAATTTCTATTTATATCCTATTCATTTTTCTGCTGCAACACCCAATTTCCCCATGTGTATCATTAAAGTTTCATCATATCCTATCGTATCTTAAATAACTTGTTATTGTTATTTAATTCATCATTAACTCACAGTTTGTTAAGGCTTAACTTTAATTATTCTAAAGTGTTGCTATCTTGCTCTCACTGGTTGCTTATCTTGGATTTGGGGTTTCTGGACAAATGATTAATGAAAGAACAGGATAATCTACCAGCAGGCCAGAAGCATTGAGGCCGCCTTTAGTCTCTGCGTGCGCGTGCGTGTGTGTGTGTGTGTGTGTGTGCGTATAGAGCAATGTATCTATTTTTCACTATTTTAATAACATCAAATGCAAGTCATGTTTAACGTGTAACATAATCTCTTATATAAGAAATGAATGATATTTAATTCCAATTTAATTTAGATGTTGAACAGGATGTGAATTCCTGATGGGTATTATGGGAAATATGACAAAAATATATCAAACATCCTTTATGGTACGATTGTGCCGATTATCACATATTGTATCTAGTCAAAGGTGCCCAAAGCTGTAGAATCTGCAGCTCCATATCTCACAGCCAGCAGTTTGATGAACAGATGATAGAGACGAGTAAAAAACTCAATCACTCAAGAGAATTTTCTTTTGAAATCAATTTCATGAGAAAGCAGCCACCAGAGATTCATTAAGACTATTAATATGGATTAATCAAACACTTACAACACAAGGAATCAAAGAAAACCAATAGTGCATGTCTCATAATGACTGGTAAATGTTCAGTTAAGGACTCCCTGCAGCATGTTATTTGGCAATCAAAGCAAAACAACACTAAGCTAAGGTTTCTAATCTTCAAATCCTACAGTGTGCATTGTTCTGTAATGACCGTTTTCTTTGAAGGGGGCCAAGACAGATGTCAATCAAGCAAATCAAATATAGTATCATGAAATAATTGATTTTTAAGCAAAGCAACAAATCAAAGCTCATATTTGCAATGAGCCAAAACCTCATGTTGTGAAGACAAATGATGGTCCTTTTTAAATGATAGCAGATGAAAAGTAACGCAAGTCCTCGGTTGTCAGAATTGCAAGACTTTTACAGATTGAGCCCTTAATGTCTTAAGAGATATTGGATAATTAATGTCAGATGATTTTCTTCTAAAATGAATAAGGTATTTTGGAACTCTTCATATAATTACGCTCAGGTTGGTGTGCTAGAAGGTTATTGTTTTTAATAGACCTACTCTGCAACACTAAGGATGACTGAAAACAGACCAAGATTAATGCGTGCACAGAGTAACCTAGCTATTGGCCATATATTCAGGTTAAGATGTTTTCTGACACCCTGCGCTTGAGTCTCCCTGTTGCCACAAATAAAACCAAAACCCCCAAAAATGATGACAACCTGCAGCCGCTAGCTGAGCAATCCAAGATTACTTCTAATACAGGGCACAGCTAATTATATCCCAATAGTAAATGCTGCTCATCTCCATGTTTTTGTTGACATCAAAGTGCACCCATAATGCTGTGCGAATCTGAGTTTTCACAGAGTAGCGGTTGGCAGTTAAGTGTCTCTGTATATTTAAGTCAGAACGCCTAAATGAGTCAAAATTTTTGAGCTTTTCGAGTTTGAGTTTTTCCTTAGATTGCGCTCCTCAAGCCCTCTGACTCACGCAGTACATTCAATAGTCCAGTAGAAGGCTTACATGCTCACTCAGTCTTTGTTACAGCGATCAAATTAATTGATAACCTACTGAAAAACTAGAATATATTCAGCAATAATAATATCTAAATGTTTGAAAGGAGCGAGTGAGGCCGGTCAGTTCATTCAGCACATACCATTGGTGACTCGTTATGTATTGTACTCGAAAATGATTTGTTAAAAAATATACATTCCTTCATTTTTGCTCAGACAGCGAAAACCAAAAGTGAAAGGAGTAAAATGTTCACACGCTACAGTAACCGTTTAATATCGGTGTAAGCTAACCATCTTAACCAGGTTTCTTATAATCAGCGTATAAGCTTATCCTGGTTATTCTAACCGAGTTATGACGCTTACATGCATTGAATCAAAACCAGGTTAAGAACCGGAGTAACCAGGTTAAGAACAGATTTCTCTGTGCATGTAAACGTAGCCACTGACGTCAACAGAGAAACTCAAAAGATGTGCTGAAATGTTAGCTGAGACTTAGCTGAAACATTATCTGCACTGCACCTTGCATGTTTTGTACTTTGGGATAATGGACCTGTATCTCACATAAGAAACAAGTTTGCACACAGAGTTCAAAATTGAAAGGCTCTCTCAATCAATGGCAAACACCATATAACTCTCATATTGTATCACAGTTTAAATGGTCTTACTGAGAGAAAGTGGCAGCCAGCCCTAAGCCCTTTTCAAGGGCTCCTGCTGTATTCTGCTTCATTGATTAGAGCTACAGAAGAGCAAAGTCATCACAGTAATCTCACAGAAGCCCAAACACCATTTCAAGGTAAACTGACCATAATCACTTTGCTGGGGGGGGAAACTCGTTTTTCACACAACAAATAGAGTTACTGTGCAGGCCACAAAGAGAAGATCTCTTAGCAAACACTATATTTGTGGAGAGAATACATTTTGGACCATGAAGGATGTTTTAGGCATGCAACATTAATGAAATTTTGACAACAAGGATAAATGATCAGTCATCCAATTAAATCTAACAACCTAGTTTGAAGTCAGTCATAGTGACCCGTGTCTTCAAGTCAGGGCCGATTTCCTGTGGGTGACAAGATGACTCATAAAGCTCGAGCCAAACAGAGCTGCCAGCCCCGGATTCCCTTGAAACTAGGGATGACTCACGTTGAGGAGAGGGGAGACAATAGGAAAACATATCCTCATGCCAGCACATTATGGAATCGGTGCCCATGCCCCAGTACTATGATGCAGGGCATGAATGTACCAGTGCTTCACTTCAGTGCAATACAGAATCCCCATGAGTATTCTTAGTTTGGTTTATACAGAAGATGTTACTTTGTTCTCTCAGTTATGCGATTTTGATTATGTTTAGATTTTATGCATTGTTTTACCTTGCTCTTTTACCTTGACTATATTCTGACTTCTTATATTGTTGTATGTTGTTGGTCTGCAACTTACTTTTATGTTTTTCTTGATGCTGCTTTCTTGGCGAAGTCTCTTTTGACAAAATCTCAATGGGACTAGCCTTGTTAAATAAACTACTACTACTAATAGTAATAATAATTATAATAGGGGCATCCTTGAATCGCTATTTGAGTTTGTCTTGGGAGTCCCTACCAGGATCACAAGGCTCACGACAACATTGATCCCATGGTCACTGGGGCACGTAAAATCCTCTACCACAATTAGGTTACAATTCCAGGAGGCGTGGATGCAGCGTAGACATGGCGGACCTTGACAATGTAGAATATAATCGATAGGTTGTGGTCTCTCTTCTACTGTCCACTAGTTGTCCAGGGTGAGAGGTGCCAGGTGGGTGTAGGGATACTCACGAGACCCCAGCTGGTGCTGTACAGTTGGGGTCTTGTCCCAATGGACAAGATGGTTGCCTCAATGTGACTACGAGTTGCAGAGAGGAAAACTGTTGCACGTATGCATCTAACAACAGTTCAGAGTACCTGACCTTCTTGGAGACGGTGGTTGTGGTGCTGGAGGAGGCTTCACCTAGCGACTCCATAATCCTGCTGGGAGACTACTGGGAAATCTGGAGGGGTGTGATTGAGAGGATTGGCCTTCCTGGTCTAGCCACGGATTGTCCATAACAAACACCATGTTCGAACACAGGGAGGCTCATAAGTGTACATGGTACCTGATCATCTTGGGCAAAAGGTTGATGATTGATTTTGTAGTTGTTTGATCAGATCTGAATCCACATGTTCTGGAGAGGAGAGGGGCTGAGCTGTCAACTGATCACCATCTGCTGGTGATTTGGATCTGATGGCAGCCTCCCCTGCCGTCTGATCCAAATCAGACGGCAGGGGAGGCTGCCAGATGGACCTGATGAACCCAAACGTGTTGTGAGGGTGTGCTGGGAATGCCTGGTGGAATCACACTGCTCGGCCTCCCTGGGAATATGCCATGGTACTGGAAAGGAGATTGTTGAGCCTCAAATTCAAGAGGAACAATGCGGATGTCGTCCTGTTGCAGAACAGTGGGCCATTCTTTTACCCTCTCACAGATAACTAAGGGGTCATGGGATTTTGCTAATCCTGTCTACATGTGTTTTGTGGATTTGGAAAAGGTCTATTGCTGTGTTCCCAGCCCTTATACACGCAGAGTAAGAGCTGTGTTCGCATTCTTGGCATTAAGTCAAGCTCGTTCAAGGTGGGCCTCAGACAAGGATGCACCTTGACCTCTCTCCTGTTTGTGATAGTCATGGACAGGATATCAACAGCATCTCTGCTGTTCGCAGACGATGTCGCCCTTTTGGCCTCAATGGACTGTGATCTCCGATGTGCACTGAGGCGGATTGCTGAGTGTGACACGGTCGGGATGAGGATGAGCACCTCCTCTCTCCTAGAGAAAGGTTGCCTGTCCATTCAGGTGAGGAGTCAGCAGCTGCCCCAAGTGGAGGAGTTCAGATATCCCATTAGAGGCATTGTGTCAGACTGTGGTGGTGAAGAGAGAGCTGAGCCACAAAACAAAGCTCTTGAATTACAGGTCAATCATTGTGCTGACCCTCATCTATGGTCAAAAGCTTTGGGTAGTGACCAAAAGAATGAGATTGCAGATACAAGTGCCTGGGGAAAATGATGTCTGGGCTGCTTGCTCTGTTGCCAGTATGACCCTGACCTAGAAAAGCGGCAAGAAAATGGATAGATGGGTGGATAATAATAATAATAATAATAAATTTTATTTATATAGCAGGACAGAGGGCTCAGCAACACAACATGCCGACATCCCACATTTCAATAAGAGGATGAAATTGTTTGATGTGGTAACTGGCATTTAGAGCTACAGTATACCTGCTATATATCCAATATCAGACAGAAAATATATTTGGAGCCAAACAGATTAAAGTTACACATCAAATGGCTGTAATACTGCAATGCTCCGTCCCGCAGCAGGAGGAGGGAGGAAAGCTATGTTTGATCCTTTGACTGCAATGTTGTGTAATTGATTAAATGCTGTATTCTGTGAAATAGTCCCTATACATCTCTCCTGGAGAAAGCTGTCGCAGTGATTGACTGTGGGGTAAAAGTCACCAGGGACCCTTTCACAATGAAGTATCACACATCTAGGTTAGTGGAAACTACAGGTTTATCCGATGGTCCCCAGATTATTCAGCAGACCTGGGTTGAATAGCATTTGCAAATAAATCTTAGTTCGTTTTAATCTGCTTAGAGGACCAGGTGGGTCGGGGTTGCCACATAGACAATACAATGAGTACCAGAAAGTTTAGCAATCGCAGGAAAGTATCCGAAAGTCAATTTAGTATACCTTTCTCTGGTATCTGAATCAACCTGATGCGGTTAAGCCCCACCCATCCGGTCCTGGATGCAGTTTAAAACAAATGCTTGCAAAATCTACCCGACCCAGTTCTGGTATTCATTTCAAACCTGTGTAGCCAGGAGAGAATGAACTTGAAATACACTCACTTAATCTGAGATCTGATTATCATTTGGATGTGGAAGTCTAACTGTGAGCCTCCTCAAAGTAATCCCATTTCTGAGTGTAATCCATCCTAAATAATCTTTAAGTTGGGTAATGGCTTAATGAGATCAACCCTGGGGTCAGAGGAGTTCTCCATCTTTACAGGAGTCTTAAGCAGCCCTGACCAGAGATCTTGGCATGCCAGCCGGGAATAGAACTGCAGACATATCTAAACACAAGCCATATCAATATCTACTCAGTGTTCAAAACTATACGCAGAAACCATCAGCATCTGCTGTAATATGCATCCACAGAAAGCTAGCTAATGTGCACACTAATTATTTGCATACTTGCTTTTTACATTTCACACACACACACACACACACACACACACACACACACACACACACACACACACACACACACACACACACTCATCCTATTCTGAGAGGGGTTCAGATCAGTGTATGTTTTACCCAGCAAGCATTTGACGGACGACGACATGCAGGAGGAGGCCAAGTTCAACGTCAACCAAAACATTTTCACAATATGATATTATGGCACAGGAAATATTCATATTAAAACAGCTTTGGAAAGTGTTTTGAACTACTATCAGGAAGATATTTAGATGCCAGTTTCACAAATTCAACATCAACATCATCTCAAGTGCAGCTCGGTCACTGTTTTATGCGCACAAAGGAGTCCACAAGATTAAGGGCTTACCTCCTCCACCTGACCCCTCAGCCGTCCTCATCAGGTGTTCACAGGCCAAAACCAATTAGACTGATGAGACACACCCGTACGCATTACACGGTTTCCTCAGAGAAAAGGGCTGCTACTTTATAGAGCTTCCCATTGATTAATGTACTCTCCAACTCAGACTTGACTTCCACTCTCCACTATGGGATACGGCGATTCAGTCGATTGATGAACTCCTTGATTAATAGGTTGAAATCAGCATTAAAGCTGCGCTAGACATTTGTATGTAGAAATACACCCGTCTTATCAGCCTAAATCACAAAGTGGGGCTGCAACAGAGAAGAGCGTCCCATCCCCGCCTAACTATGACCCTGTACATTTGCCCTATTTTCCCAAATGAAATTCTGGTGTTGGGTCAGGTCATTGGCAGGAAGTCTTCTCCACGCACAGGAAGTGACAAAGAAAGCTTTTACAGCTGCTGTTCTTCACACCTATGAGGGGCGAGTCCCTCTTTCCCGGGAAAAATCCTCTGCTGCACAGGAAGTGATGCGCTTTACCTTTACAGAAGCAACAACAGCGGTTTGTTTGAAATAAATATAAGAGGTTAGAAGTAATATAAGAAGTCGCGGTCTACACTGAGTGTCCTAATTATTACAGTATGTTGGGCCAGTGCCTGCATCGAGTGCGAAACACAGAAGCAAAGACTGCTTATCACCAAAAGTGTCGCCAAAATCAAGAAAAACAAGAATCACTTTAGACAATTCCTCTAGTCTAGAAAATGTATGCCTCAGTAAAATGGTAAATGGATTAAATGTCTGAATGAGCAAAATTTTCAGCAATAAATTTAATTACATTTAAAGAAAAGATGCATATTCTGGTGAGTCAAAGTGCACATTTTCAGTCACTCTGAAACGGCTTTGTGTGTGTGTGTGTGTGTGTGTGTGTGTGTGTGTGTGTGTGTGTGTAATTAAATCAAGC
>OMLI01101538.1:0-17179 GCA_900302605.1 Rondeletia loricata
CAGTTTGGGTTATTGGCTTGGAGCCACTTCACACACTCTCTCTCTCTCTCTCTCTCTCTCTCTCTCACACACACACACACACACACACACACACACACACACACACATACACGAAAACAACAGTTTGTTTCTCCGACACTATGTCACAACTATTTGTCTCAAAGCAACCGTTTTGGTCCATTTCTCGTATTATCAAGGTTCCAATACAAGTGCTGTGCGGGAAAGCAGAAAGACAAGCCAAGTCACAACAAACATGGTTCCCCCATTTCTGGTGATATCCCAAATGCAACAGAGGCCGCTCTGATCTGTATGTGTGTGTGTGTGTGTGTGTGCGTGTGCGTGTGTGCACTTGTTTCTCAGTCCTATCCATTACAGCTCAAACTAAGAGGCTGCCTCCCACTGAGTCCCTACAGGCATGGTGTGATTTTGTGTGTGCGTGCGCATCGGTGTGTTTTTCAGTATCCGTTGTCGCCCATTCTCTCAGCCTTTAGAAAGAGGAGGGTTCATGGTGACTGTGTTGTTCATGACTGTGGTGACAAAAAATCGGACTGGTCCCTCTGTCCTACCGACTCCACAGTCTGGGAAACAACTTCTGTCTCACGTTTCCACCAACGACCTTTCCTCCCTCTCTCCCCTTTCACTGGCTCCACTACTTTAGACCACTTCAGAAGTTTCATTCCAAAAACGAAATATAGCTCATTTGATAATAGTGATGCCTACTCTTACAAAATAATAGCATAAAAGAAAAACTCATTTTGAAATATTACCTAGGCTTTTAGCCAATTTAATAGATAAAAATACCCTATTATATTTCTCTAGTAATAGTTTCACCACATAGATTGTTTCTTTATGATTGAAAGTTTAGGCATTTAAGCTGATGCTCTTATCTAGAGCAACTTACAATGAGCAGGTAGGGTTAGTGCCTTGCTCAAGGACACGTCGACAGATCCTACCTGTGAGCTACAGGTTAAGGCAAAGTCTCTCTAGCCACTAGGCCACTGTCCCACTCCTTAGTCTCATGTGATATTGTCTCTTTAGTGTCATTTGTTCTTGTATGGATGTGAGTGAATGTTCATCTGCTGTGAAATAATTCCCCTTGCCCTCCAAAGACAGATCAGTCCTGAACCAGAACTGAACTGAACTGAATCAGTCGTCCATTATTTCACCCATATTCTACTAAAATTGTCTAAAAAAGGGGGCACCCTCCATCGTGTGGACATGGAAACAACATCTGGAAATCGTAATCCATATTGTGGATCATCATACTGCCTGAAAATATTCTACAATACAGTCCAAAATTTGCTTGACCATCTAAATGTAGTCTATATTCACATATTTTCTCCAAGAATGTGAAAATAGAAAATACGCATTTTTGGAACTACCCTAACTAACGGTAACTTCAAGAATAGGCCTGCTTTACACGTTTAGCCTTCACATACTGTCATTTCTTGTATCAAAAGCTCCGACAATACACTTCAAAGTGAAAAACTGCCTCCAATCCAATAAATCACTATGAAAACAAAACCAGTGATGGAGCAACGGGGGGAATCGTGCAGTAATTAAAGATCTGGCCTTTATGATACACCACCATAAATAAATCATCTCGTTTCAGGTGAGGCCTATAAACCCGTTTCATCACCGACTTCCCCAAATGTCAGAGTGTGCCTGTTGCAGCTGCTCTCACTTGTTGGGTGTCAAAAGCAAAAAGGTTGAACACAGCTTGAAGCCGGGCTAGATTTGTTTTCAGAGCTTTCACGGCCGGTACGAGCCGAGTCATCGCAAAAACACTAATCTGGCCTTTTCTACTGCACCTGCTCTTTTCTGGCAGGGATCCATTAATGCCAGTTTCTCACTGCCCATGCTGACTCTGAGTACTTACCAACACATTCCTTTCACTGGACAGTAATCATCAACCATTAGCGTTGGGTAACTGCGCAAAAATGTCTAAACTACATTCTATTTTTCTCCATTAGAGAGATCTGACATCCTTATGTGTCTGGCACATGCGGAAAATCCAGTGGCCTTGCTGTGATTTCTGACATTATTAATTCCTGCACCAGGAGCTCTGACGAAGGTCTAGCGGGGCTCAAATGTTCATAGATAAATGTATGTGATGTGTGTGTTTTTCCTTCATTCAGATTCATATATTAGCTTTCCAACACACCTACAAGCTCGTTAAGGCAGATCTTTAAAACCCTTGGCTTGTTTTGCTCATTACTTTCAATAGAAAGGTCATCTCTGAGAGCTTAGTATGTTTTAGTGCTCCGAGCTTTAGCAAAATAGCACCTCGGTTCAAACTGGGTTTTTTAAATTGTCTCATAACAAACACAACACCCATGACCATTGCTTCCCACACGCTGTGTAGCGCTAACAGTTAAATAAGAGGTGCCCAATGGACACAGAGGCTTACAAGGTTCCCACACGTCAAATTCAAAGACTTTTCAATTACTTTCAAGGTCTTGTTTGGTCAAATTTAAGTACTTAAAATGGCATGTTTTGGGGTAAGACATCATAGATGTCTCGTTTTTTTACTCATGATCTTGTCAAGTCAAGAAATCCTGGTGAAATCATGAATTTTAAAACTGAACACTGCTGCTATATCAATATTAATATCAATCATAGGGTTTTCCTCAGGATGTGAAGTGTGGATACTAGGAGGGAGAGTACTTTCAAGTACCATAAACATTCAAGGATTTTCAAGGCCCTTCAAGGGCTTACAACTAATATCTCTTGGTTTAAGCCCTCCTACATGGCTCCTATCCAATTTCCATTTCAAAGATTCATACTTTTCCCCAGACCTTAATTTTTCACTGGATTTGAGCATTTCGTTTGGTGTTCAACATGAGGTATGGTAATATTAGCGGGGCAATATGACTGTCAGCTAGGCCATATCACTCTATAGCTTGTTTTTCATACTTTTCCCAGACGTTCAAGGCCTACGTCGGACCCCTGCTGCTTTCCGTGCGCTGCGTTGCGCTGCGTCTCTACCTTTTTGTCTGAGGTGGCTGCTGATCATCTGCCTGCCTCCAGCTACAGAAACAGGAGAAGAGGCTTTCTCCCTGCGGGCGGTTCTGGCTCAAGGACTCAATGCTAATCTACAGCATCAATACTGTGATGACAAAAGCCCTTGCTGCCACACACACACACAAACACGCATGTAGAAACACACACGCACACGCACACGCACACACGCACACACACACACAGAGAGAGAGAGAGAGCGGGGCTTTAGGAATCCGGTTCACCTTGAAGGCATCTTTAACACTGGATGGTGTGCAGGCTAATAGCTGTAATGTGGGGTTAGTGTTAGCGTGTCAGCAGGGGTTTTGTTTGTGTACTCAGCGGCATGTTAAGGAGGTGCCGGGTTCAAATACATCCACCGGCACCCAGTGGGAGCTTAAGAACTAGGATGATCTGTGTTGTTGAGAGACATTTTGTGTGTGTGTGTGTGTGTGTGTGTGTGTGTATGTGTGTGTGTGAGAGTAGGCGTGCATTGAATTCATACTTTGAGTGATTTTGCCAATTTCTTTTGTGTGTGTGCCTTTGGCAGTTTTTATTTCAGTATGAGTTCCACCTACCTGTATGCGAGGATGTGTGTGTCCTACATAGTGTTGTCACGATAACCAAAATGTTAATACAACTTCCGATACCACTGCAAAAGTCTGAATTCAATATTGAATTTTATAAACATTTAATACTTTCACCAAATGTTTTCGGCAAAGCTGAAATTTCATTTCAACATCACCTGTAGAGTGGACTGGAATAGTTCAAAAGAAGAAGAAGAAGGAGGATTGGAATACTGTACACCACGTCTTGAACTGAATCCCAGTCCACCTAAACTGGTTGATGGGACACCAAACCAATATATCAAAAGCCCTGTGCAAAAGTTGCTACAAAGCTGTCCGAGTCAAGCGTGCTAACAGATTGCTTGATGGCTTTTCTTGTTTGCTGTGGAATCGTAGTAGCATCACATTTTTTGATATTAAACTTAGTATTGGTAAATGTCTAAATTGTGAAATACTAGTCGTACATACGTGTACCTGTATATGAGAGTGTATCCAACATACCTGTATGCAGGTTCCTGTGTGTTCTCCACACAGGCTGCAGGACAAGGCCCAGCGGCTGGCAGGGATGTGGGACACCTTGGTTATGGGCTCCATCTTCTCTGGACAGCCTATACTCACCTAAGAAAGCACAAAAAGAGTCCGCGAATGAATTTTTTCTGATTTTGCGCACTATTTGCGATACAAATTCTCAATATTGTGTGGAGATTAGATGGATTTGTTGCCCTGAAGAAAGTGAAGAGTGTCATTACAAAAGGAGATCTTCACAGTTTGAAAAAAGTGACAGCTACTCTGATTGTTAGCACAAAACTCAGACAACTTATTGTACATTTTAAAGGATACGAGCAGGGATGCGGTGGAGGGTAATAAACTCAGTTTATCCACCTTTTTAAGCTGAGATCAATCTTTCTGAAGTCCTTGGTTGTTAAAATGACCAAACCTTCACAGCCCCACACCCTTCACAGATACTGAATAATATAATCGATGCATTGTATTTTGGACAACAACTGTTTAAGTGTTCTCAAACGTTTTTCAGCCAGGGACCCAGATTAGAAAGTTAGCTTCTCATTCTTGGACCCAAAGAACACATGTGCTCTTTGGAAACATGTCATTGTAGAGCCCAGTGTGACTCACTCCTATTCAGCCTATTCAGACTGGCTTTGGCCCAAACTGCACTGCACCACATATAACCAATATGTCATTGACCAGGGCCAACCAGCCATGCAGAATACAGCCGAGTGGAGGGCACTCATCTCCAAAGTGCCATTTCTTCCTTCCTTCCTTCCCTCCCCACGTCTTTCCAAAATCCATTCCACCTCTTTCACATTCACTTATTCTCTTCTTTGTGAAAAGGCCCTCTCTTCTTTGTCCTTCAAGCTTGTATTAACTAGCTGATGACTGATTTCCGCGGGTCACGCCCTCCTCTCTTCTTCCATCCACCCGATTTTCTCCTCCTCTCATCTGCTCATCCAGAGAACAATCTTGGGGCCTCAGTTCTTTCTGTTATTATTAAGGTCTTTTGTACGGCACACTCACCGTAGTGAGAATGTCGATAGAAAGTGTAATTCAGATAATAATGACAGAGCCTTCGTTTAGATGTGAGAATCGTGCGATGCCAAAAGGATTTCCAGTTTTGAATGTTGAAGAATGAACTGACTGAATTGTTCCCAACACTGATGCCCACACATACATATGCACACAGACACACAGACACAGACACACACACACACACACACACACATCACCTCTTCCTTCCCCTCTTCTCTTGCTTTTTAAGTCCTCAAAATTGGGGGCTGTAGCTTTCCATGTATGTGTGTGTGTGTGCGTGTGTGTGTGTGTGTGTGTGCGTGTGCGTGTGTATGTGTGCAAGCATAAGCAGGCTTGTATGATTATGGTGCCTTTTGAATGCTACTTCCCCCTCATTGTAGCTCCAATTAGTTCACATATGAAAGCTGGTAGATGAAAAAACGACAGAATTAGAAATTACTTCAATGGAAATGGGAGGAAATCACAGTGTTAAATGAAAAGGCATTTTAAAAGGGGACCTCTGAATGTTTGTGCATGTGTGTGTGTGTCTCATGAAAAGCAATTTACAGAGAGACCTCTCTCTAGGGGTGGAGGGCAGAGGGTAGAAGGCTGGCACACACACAACACTGCAGGGGGGCTGTATCGTCTGAAGGCTGAGTGACGCACGCGCACACACACACACACACGCACGCGCACACGCACACGCACACGCACACACAGAGATGTATCCAAAACCCCATTCTTTCTGACAAAGCAGGAGCCTCTTTTCCGGAAATTTGCACAGCTACCGTACTCAAAATCTAACAGCCAGCATTGTGATGGGGAGGGGGATTCATAGTGTGTGTGTGTGTGTGTGTGTGTGTGTGTATTTGTGTGCATGTCTGTTATTAACGCCTCTTTAGCGTATGCACGCACAGATGCACACACACCTGAGTCTAAGCAAGGACGCACACACACACGCGCGCGTGCCAGAACGCGGATATACACACATGCAAATGTATTTCCCCCCCTCCATCGTTGGAAGGAAAAACAAAAGCGAAACGAGCAATGAAAACAATTAGCCCAATCAAGGGTGACAGAAGGCAATTAGAACTAAAAGGTTTGGGGTGCCAAAAGCCACTCCATTACTGGGAGATCTGCTGGTGGAGTGTGCTGCTGAATAGGCTGAAAACACATAACTGACTGTCTTGACTGTCTGAAGGTGTGTGCAAGGCGTGAAGTACCACCCATCCCCGAGTCTGAAATCAGCCCATTTGGAGCTTTCAGATGAGCGCGGTTTCCAAATGCCATCATCAAGCAAAAATGTATTCACAAAGTACGTTTAACAAATAGGTTCCTCATAAAGCACTATGACTATAAGGAGTGTGGTCCAGATTAAAGGTGATACATGTAGCATATATCATTGTCAAATTAATCGTGGTCTCTTGGTAAACAAATGAGACCATGGTTGAGATGATTGGTAGGCTCAATCTCATGCCAGTGGTATTGTTATTGCTAGTGTTTCTCAAAATTAACACCACATTTCCCATAAACCCTGTTGCTTTCTGTTGCAAACAGGAACGTTGCTACTTTTGCCTTTAAGTAGTTAAAAATAGTATTATCTTTAGATAATGTTGAACCTTCAAAGACAACAAAACTCTCTCCATCATCAAGTGTGGTTGAATAGACAGAAAGCATATGACGGACTGACTGTCTGTTAGGGCTGGGTATCGTTTGAAATTTTTTCGGTACCAGTACTGGTTGCAGTTCCTTGATTTATACCGGTGCCAAAATCAATACTTTTTTGGTACTTTTCATGAGGCGATCAACTTTATTGTAGGGACTACGGGGGGCTTTTATTCTGAAGGTCAGCTTCCATGTGCAAGATATGTTTACCCTTGGGAAAGATCTTAGCTAGTACAGAGACATGAAGAAAATGTTCTCTTTTTCGTAATTTATTGTTTTTATCGGTGAAAGCTCTGTTTTAGCTAGCGTTAGCTAGATTGCTAAAAAGCGAGACAGTCACCGGCCCCAAGTCATGTCAGTGCTGTGCACGTTTGTGTTGAGTGTGAATGTGCACCTCTGTAAAGGCTCGTCGTGGTCACAGATTGGCTGCAATACAAAAGTATCGAAAGCTGTCACCGTTTACCTCAACATATTTCGGTACTCGGTAGTACTGACCTGATTCGGTCTGTGCCAAAAAAGTACCGACCTTCGGTACCCAGCCCTACTGTCTGTCGGTCACATCTTCCTCCTCCACCTTAACTACTGGGAATAAATGAAATTATCTCACCCCATTGGCAATTTTCTTTCATTTGTTTGAGGAAAACACGATTGGACCATTGAATACAACAGTAAACGACTTGTTCAGATGGACAGCTTTGTACCAACTATTTAACTCTCAGACAGTATAAATGTTTCTTCTTACCACCTAAAGGAATAGTACATGGATCCATTCCATGCATGAAGCACAGCACAGATTGTCTGTACCTGTGTATATATATATATGTTGACCATACTGACTGTGTGTCCTTCCATAAAGCTGTAGCCATTGTAGAATTTCCCATTAAAGTGACTGCACTACTGCTGTATTGCTGCCCCACCCTCAAGAGGAACGGTTTCCTTTCTCTTTCCAGCCATCCGAAGATTTATGGAATGGTTTGGTGAGCAGTCATTTGAGAAACATGAGTTGTGGGTTATAGTATGTCTACATAGTGGAAAAAGGTGGAAAAGAAAACCACTGTGCCTGAAAGAGTGTGCGGTGAGGCTACGCTTTTTCCAGAGATCAAGGCACGCTTGTAGGAGGAGGAGGAGAAAAGTCTATGTCAAAGACTCTTACGTCAAAGATGAAGTCAAAACAAGAGTGTGGAAGTCAAAATAACCGCCAACGTGTTTGAGCCGTCTAGACGTTCATAAGGGCGTGTCAAGAACTGCACACTCTTTCAGGTACAGTGGTTTTCCTTCCCCCCCCATTTCACGGTTTAGATATCCCGTCAAAGAGCACCTTGTTTACATTCCTGTTTAAACACTTTCACCACACACACAGTGCATACCAAACTTGTTTGCCTTTTTCCAGTGACCAATGCAGCACTAATGCAGGATAGATGGACTTCTGCAATGACTTCTACAATAGCTACCGCTGAATGAGCCCATGCAGATGTTACAAACAGCCACTGGCTACTGGTAAGAACCTGGAAACTGTTATGCATGCTTTTATCTCCTCTCGCTTAGACTACTGTAAGTCTCTTTTCGCCTGTTTAACCTTTACAAACTACAACCGGTCCAAAATGCTGCTGACAGACTCCTCACGAGGACCAAAAAGAGACAACATATCACTCCTGCTTTACCTTCCCTCCATTGGCTCCCTGTAAAATTTAGGATTGATTTTAAGATTTTATTGATCGCTTTTAAAGCACGTAACAGACTTGCTCCTAGTTATATGGCTGAGCTTTTAACCTCGTAAGAGCCTACTGTCTAGTCTGAGATCCTCGGGTAGGAAACTTTTGGCTGTTCCACAGTCCAGGCGAAAGACCAAGGGTGACAGAGCTTTTTCAGTCAAAGCCCCTTGATTGTGGAGCAACTTGCCTGAGAAGATCAGGCTTGCCAGTACTGCGTCCTCTTTTAAATCACTTTTCAGGATTGCTTGTAATACATTTGATTGTTTTTAATCTATTTATGATGACTGTCTTATGCTTCTGTTGTGTTAAACTTGTTTGTTTGTTTTATTGTTAGCTGTACAGATTTTATATTTTCTTGAAAAGCACTTTGTAACCTTGTTTTGAAAAGTGCTCTATAAATAAAGTTATTATTATTACTGGTCAGCGCGTTCAGCACTCGAACCGTGAATCTGCCGCTCACCAAAAAAGTTGAACACACTCTGAATTATGTGATCAAAATCAATATGGTAATAATTTATTGATGCTCAATTGATGCTACACGAGACACCTTTAAAGGAAATATCCACCCCAAAACACTTACACACTGTTAAAAACAGCTATTGGTGATGTACCTTACATTTCTGGGCCCATTTTGCTGTCTGACGGGGTATTTTTCTTATTCCTGTGGATAACTGGCTAAACGTAGACTACATGACATCATGTCAAGTTATTCCCAGCGCAGCTACAATAGAGTTTGATAGCAGAAAATTGTTCAGCTATCTAAAACATCAACGGTAAATGTCAGGCTTTGGTGTCAGTCCCTCAGAATCAAAGAGCGAGGGCTTCTTTCTACACTTTGCACAAACATTCAACAATCATACAGAGAGAAATCCATCGTAGAAGAGGAAGAGATACCGATTTGTCCACCAACAGTGGACATATAAACCATAGACCATAGACCACCTAAATAGACCATAATACAATGCAGCCACAAGACGTGTTGTGTGTTTTGAGTACGGGGCGTGAATGCGATCACACTTTCAAGCTATTTACATGCCCATATGCCCACCTTTGATTGGAAGCAACAAGTTCACGCCTGTTCTCTGGGGGTTGTCGTAAGTCATTCTGGGAAATGTAGGAAATCACTAACTGAAGTAGAAGTAGACGAGGCAGGTCATCACAAAATAAATACTGGAATGCATTGAACGTCACAAATTGATGATATCTAACAGTGTGTCTGAGTGTGGATCATTCCTTTAAGTTACCGATTACAATTTTAAGATAGCAAAGAGTAATCTACAACAGATTACATTTGGAAAGTGACCTTCCCAACCCCTGCATCTTCACGTGGGTCTCACCTCGGGGATCCATAAGGCACAGCTGACGTGGACCCACTTGGTTCCACTGCGGGTGGGCTTGAGGGCCCCCCCTCTCTTGGGGCAGAGCAGGCATTTGGGCTGGACGCCCAGAGCGCAGGTCCGACACAGCCAGTTCCCCTGGGGCACCTTCAGGATGCCATAACACGCCTGGGGCAGGGAGAGGGGTGGAGGGGTGGGGGGGAGATGGGAGATAGAGAAAGAAAATATTTGAGAGAGGTAATGATGTGAGGGAAAACAAGGAGAGAGAGACAGAGAGAAGGAGAGGAAGACAGAATAACTGGTTACGTTTCTGGTTTTCTCTTCAACACAACTCATTTCTGAAAAATGACTTTTTCAGAAAATTTGCAACAAAAAAAAAAAAAAATTACTAGATTTTTATTTTCTCGTATTTCTTTATTTTTTTTTGATTCTTTTTTGGTATTTGTTTGCCTTTATTTGATATATACAGTAGAGCGAGACTGGCAGGACTGGGAGAGAGAGTGGGGGATGACATGTGACCCCAGGCCGGATTCAAATCCAGGACATCGTGGTTACATGGCCTGCGCCTTAGCCAACTAAGCTACCAGGACGCCCCGTTTTCTCGTATTCCTATATCAAAACCACATTACTTTTCCTTCATGGAAACGGCATATTTTTTAGTGGTTGCTGCATTGCGTACAAGTAGGCATACATAAAAATTCCAACCAATAATACCATTGTAGATTTTTGAACAATCCCCTGCTCGTCCCCTCCGATCAAAACTCACAAATTCACAATTTTCAAAGTATTTCCTCCTCTCCCTCTTCCTCCTCGGCTTCCTGCTCTCTGAGGGTTTCGTCCACTGCTGCTCCAATAACAGGGGTGATGGAGGAGGCCAGAGGTCCTCCAGCATTCAGTTCTTCTGAGTCACCGTCCATGTTTGCTATGATCCACCCCACTTTTAAACAATCCCTCCCCACGTTTTTGTCCCGCCCAAAACGTTTGTTTCAACCGGAAAGACATTCTCCAAATGCCAGGTCATGCCGTCTTTAAATAAACAGCAGGTTATCATACCATCAGCACACTCCCACTTTCCCCTTCCTCTAACACAGGGGTGCCAAAACTTTTTCACGCCAACATAATAGGTCACTGGCTCACATGTGATATGATTCAGTCCCCTGGGTCAGTAATTGAGAATGTTTTTATTGTCAGATATGATCTGCTACTGAATCGTTAAGAAGACGTGTCTCTGCTGTGGGGAGAGTGGGGAAAGGAAAACCTATGATCAAAGCAGTTATTCTTAAACCCTCTTTCACTCATTGTCTTAACTTCTAATGTGTGAAATCAAACTCCTATCACTCCTTTAGCTGAGGCCGCCATGAAATCGACCTGCCGAACACTGGGGATCCCCACTGCCATTGCATTCAAGCCAGGTTCCTACGAAATCACTCACTATTTTATAGAAGGAAGCGTATTGGTACGTGGTAGAAATGTTTGAAAGCATGATCAGTTATAGAATAGGTGGGAAGAAAAAAAAACTTCACACACTGACAGGAGCGTAGGAGGAAATAAGTTGGTACAAAACATCGAAGAGGCTTTGCGCACTCTGTCTTCATTGCTGGCGATTAAAGCGCCTTATCGATCAAAGCACTTCATTGATAAAACAGAAAACATTTCAGTCTGCCAGTCATGTCGATATACCTGATGAAGGTTGGGGAGGCCACCCCCAGGGAGGTACAGACAGAGTTGGGCTCCAAAAAAGTGACCTGGGAGAAGTCATTTCTTTCACTACTCGTTATATAACATTTCCATTACACCCCCAAGTTTGGCAGTTGCATCCTCTCTTACCAAACAAAAACCGGGATAACTCAACTACCTGTCCTGAGCACTTCTGTCTGAATGATCAAGGGAAGCAAATAGCGGCAAACCCATTTATCGGTTTTACCGTACCCTGTACAAACTGCGCTCAGTACTGATGATGTGCCGCTGAGCAAGGGAACCTAGTACCAACCTGCTCCAGGGACGGGTAATGCAAACTAGCTGACAATAGCTCATTACAGTGACACAATGCAACAGGAAGTTGCTTGCCTACTGCCATTACGTAATCTACCCTTGAAAAAAGAAACCATAAAAGGTCTGAAACGTAACATATAACAACTCAGTAGAGCGCAGACCTCCGCCAAGGAAGCCATCCATAAAGCATAGGTGTCAACCTATGCCTACCACAGGTCACGTAGCCCATCAGAATAAAACTTCCTTCAGCCAGAAGGTCGCAGAAGTCGCTTCTTAACCCGCAAAGTATTGTGCCCCTTCTCTCTGACAGGTTTTGGTATATTGCCGAGGAACCTTTATTCTGAGCAACGTGAGCTGTGCGTGTGGCAGCGTAGAGGCGACGTCATCAGCGAGGTAGCCACAGTTCTGTGGAAGTAGCATTAGCTGTAGCTCCCAGCGTTTTGGGAAAACTAACGGCTTTATTGGCACTTTGATGGGATCGTCGTCATGATACTAAGGCCAAGGATAACAGGTGACAGTTTGAGCCACGGAGCAGCCGTTTGGAAACCGAACGCTACAACACAATGCAGGTATGTAGTTTAGTGTGCCAGGGATGGGGACGCTAGTAATGGCACGTCAGAATCAAAGCCATCTAGCGTCCCTTTGGGGCTAGTGTCAACCTATACAGTTGAATAAAATATGTTTTTATAATACCCCCTTTTGGCCAGTGGGCGTGGAAAGTTAATCAGTTCTAAGTTGGCCCATGATCAACCTTTCTACAAAGTTTCGTGCAAATCCGTTCATAACTTTTTGAGAGATCCTGCTAAGACAAACGGACAGACAGACGGACGGACAGATGGACAAACGGAGACGAAAACATGACCTCCCAGCCAACTCCGTTGGCGGAAGTAACAACATATAACGTATATATCAATTTAGGAAAAACGCTAAATAATATGATTTCTTCTTCTTATTAGTAGTAACAGTTGTAGCAGTATTAATAGTAGTATTAGTATTAGCATAAAGTGTCGTAGACAGTGTGCGGGTGTTTCTCACGTTTCGAGAGAAATGTTAGGTGAAAGACACACACGTGGTTAGGTTTGCGGTTAGAGGGAACTATTTCCATCCAGTGTCACAACAGCAGGTAAGCAGAGGCGCTCTGATGACACTGGAGGCGCGTTAGCGCCATGGGACTGTCAAACTAATTAACACTGTGTCACTCTGTAACAAACACAGCAAAACCCCTCAAGCCTCACGTTGTCACAGATACTATTCCTGAAATGTCGCTTGCATGTACTATCATGCTGTTACTAATGAGGAAACGGTGGGAAACTAATATGATTACCATGTTTAATTTAACTTAGTCAGAGAACGGTTAAAATGACACAGAATTTTGAATTACCTTGATTTTGCATTTTTGGTATTTGGTGGTCTTTAATTTCTAAGCTCCCCTGAAAATGGCTCATCACAACATTATCATTATTATTAGCAGTATTTTCATCATTTTAGACACTACACTGAGTGAGCAGGTACGGGTTTAGGGCTTGTAAACCAAAGTCACATGGACTCACAAGTAGCTTGTTTATTGGTGACCCGTCATCCGACCAGGTTAGAGATTTTGGAGTCAATTCTAGTCCCTGTAACTTAAGCTAAACATGGTGGACTTGTCTAGCTGAATATGAGCATCAGTCCAGACTGCGGATTGACTTCCTGCCCTCAGTTCATTTTGTTATGCTAGGCTAGCATGACTAACTTCTAGCTTTCAGATCTCAGCATCTGTCTCCTTATACCCAGAAAACCATTTTGGGGTCCTGTATTCCTGTAGTTGGTTCGGATTACGGTCTTACTCCTTAACAAACCACACCTCAGTTCTCTTGGAAGGGGATGGAGACCTGCTTTTTCAGGCACCTCGGTGCCATCCGAGTTCAAATGGCATTGTTCTCACCTGGCCAAGCAAAGCAAACCAAACTAAAGGAGTGCTTGATCTGAATGCACCCTTAGTGTATTGGGCAACTTCGATACAAACACACCAGTGACCTCTCTGTTACTGGATGGCCACCCCCTTATTATTATTATTAGTATTAGTAGTAGCGGCATTAACAGTATCTATTATTCTAAGCCTGATGTCATCCAAATACACAATGGCACACACACACCTTGACATACACTCACACACAGAAACAAACCACTTCATCCCCTGACTCCTAACCTGATGGACGCAGACGTTGCACTTGTCACAGAAGACCATCTCGTTGCCGTCCTCTCCCTCCGGCGAGCGGCAGACGTCGCACACCACGTCCTCGTCGTACTCGATGCCCAAGCCTTCCTCCGTCTCAATGGCCTGCTGCATCTTCTCCTCACACACACTCTCCAGCTCCACCAGCACAGACTCCATGGTCAGCTCGTCCAGCTCTGGCAAGGCTGGGACGATGGAGGGATGGGGAGACAGTGAAAAGAGGCGAAAAAAAAGAGAGAAAGAGAGAAAAAAACGTTATCAGTTGCCTTGCATTGTGCATCCGCTTCTCGTACACACTCTCCAGCTCCACCAGAACACACGCCATGGTCAGCTGATCCAGCTCTGAAGGCTGGGAGGGCTGGGATGTGGGATGGGGAGAGAGCGGGAGGGAGGGATGGTATCTTACACCGATATGCACTATAACAGGGAGGAAAGGAGGGTTTTTTTGGCAGCCTCTGTGGAGATCTCTTCACACTTTTCAACTTCTGTAAGCAAAGATGAAACAAGGGATGAAAGGAGGGTTCTATTAGTTCTTGTTATCGACAAGGATAAGAGTAACTGAAAACTGTTCAGATGCACAGGAAGCTGCTTGTGAGCGGTATGTGTGCGTTGCCAGGTTACCAGATTTAAGTGGAGCAATCGAGTGACCACAGTTGTTTTTTGGCCAGAACATTTCGTCTCACACTTTTATTGGAAATGCACACAGCTTCCCCTTGGATGTGCAGCTTACAAAGCCACCTTCTGCTTTCTTTAGGTGGGCTAGGGAGTTTGTTTTGATGAATATTAGCTGGGAGGATGAAGCAGTGTATGGAGTTACAGTTCAACTCTTTATTAACCAGAAACGCTATGTGGACTCCAGGAAAGTCAACAGCCTGGTTTCCAGTACGGCGCCAAACAGGGAAAGCAAGGCGCGCTTATTTTTAGGGTTGGGGAGGAAAACATTACATTTTGATTGAGATTACAGTGGTTTGATTACACAAAATGGTAACTGTAATCCAATGCAGTTACTGTTAAAAAGATACTACTGAAATAAAGGTGATCATCTGGATAATTGCTGAAAAATGTGGGGGGGAAAGATCATGCTACATATCCTGAAAGAATGGCTGAAGATACTGAACTAACACAAATCAAATTACATGTAAACTGGAATAATTTTAAGAAGGTAATCAGTAATCTGCAATGGATTACATTTTGGAAGTTACCGTCCCACCCTGGTTCTTTTAGTTATATACACTGTTTTTGTCACACTGCCTGAAGAGCACACTAAAAACCGGCATCCCGCCCGAGTTGTCGTGCAGCAATAAAATGTCCCTGATTCTTTAGTTATGGAATATTTTATAGATTTATTTGGAGGATTCAGCACCCAGTTGGGAGTTTTTAAACTGGAGCTGAGCATCCTGTTTCTCTATCTATTATTTATGTCGCTTAACCTTCCCCCAAAAAACAACTTTATTTACGATTCTTTAACATCTTATTATTTAATGCACAACCTGGGCTGCGGTTGCACATAAACAAGTAGCGCTCCTGGTTTAAAGGTTGAAAATATACCACTTTTTCGCTACCGATGCCGAGTACTGATCCAATCCATCACTTTTACAATACCATTACACTTTTACACTTTGAAAATCAATGTAAACTGCTGATACTGACATCAGGAAAACTATTAAATCACACCTCCGGCTTGGATTTGGTTGTAAGCACAAACGTTTACATGCAAGAAACTCCAGTTAAGAAACTAAATGTGGGAACCAGTGTGTTGGTCGTTGCTGTGGTTGATACTGTTGTGGATTTAGAGGCTGTTGTTGAAGCAGAAGTGAAGAGGGAAGTGGAGTTAGATATTAACCTACTGTGACATTTACATCATGTACTGAACACAGGGAGGGGAGAGGGAAGGAATGCTACTGTTCAAACGTGTGTGTGTGTGTGTGTGTGTGCACTTTGTATGCGTGTACTGTCTTTTTGTATGTTTGCACTATGTACTGTATGTGTGTACTTTGGGTGTGTATATTGTCTTTGTTTGTGTACATGTGGAGGGTGTGCATGCACATGCAGATGCACGTGTATCTATGTGTGTGTATGTGTGTGTACAGTACGACTGAAAGTGCGCGCACACACACACGCACACTTAACCTTATCCCTTACCCAAACATTTTCATATTTTTCATTCATTTTTCTTTGTTTCAGTATGTTCTACTGCTGTAAAGCCAGTTGCAATATGTTTAATACCACCTATTTGCTCTATTCTTGTTCATATGCTACTCTTATTTGCTGCTGCAGTGACCTAACCCTATCTAATCTAATGTATTCTACAATCAAACTAACCCTAACTCTAAACTCAACCCTGGAAAACTGAAAACCGACCAAAACGTCCTCACTTCCCCACAAAAACTCCACGCACGCAATCCCAATACCTCTTTGCTTTCACCTATGAGTAGCAGCAGTACACTTGGACTGGTCTGCCACAGGGTTACACTGAAAGCCCAGCTGTGTATTGTGCTGCTGTTGCCAGAGATCTGAGAGACATTGTACTTCCTGGTGGGAGCACACTGATCCAATACTGTTTACGATTTGCTGATCGCCTCTCCCTCTGCTGAGGCCTGCCATGAGGACTCCATCGTGCTGCTGACGACCTTGGCTGAAAAAGGTCACAGGGCCTCATTGTCTAAGTTGCAATTGTGCTCTCCAACTGTTTCCTATCTAGGTCATGTGCTGTCAGGGAGTGAGCGACTCCTCTCACCCTCCAGGATTAAAGCACTTGCATCTGCTCCTAAACCTCTCACAAAGAAACAAATCCAGTCATTTCTTGGCATGACTAACTATTGCAGGATGTGGATAACTGACTATTCCTCCATGGACGCTGCCCTGCGCGCAGCCACGTTAAAGGACCGACCTGATAATGTACTACACCGAGACCAGATCTGCAGCAAACTCCTCAATTAAACCCCGATCTTATATTTTTACTGGATCTTTCGTTTGAACCACTGGGAACCAATAAAGACTCAAAAACACACACACACACACACACACATGAATATGTTTGTTATACACACATTATAATTTGAGGTATGGATGTGTCTTGTAATCTATTCAACGTCAAAATGTTTGCTGGGATACTACATTGTTATCAAATTATGTTGCATGTCAATTTCCGCTCACCCATCTGTCTGA
>OMLI01101539.1:8250-20075 GCA_900302605.1 Rondeletia loricata
TCAGAGGGCGTTTTCACATTATAATGCTACACCTTGCCATTGAACGACCCTGTGGTATTCTGGGGGACTTTTAATTTGCTAGTGAGATTTCAAGGCTTAGAATATGTATAAGGAAGGGTCAAAAGTATCGACAAGACAGAAGAACTCCCTTGTCAACAGGATGTATGCATTAGGTGAGTGTATATACATTCGTTTTTGTAAAATATTGACGGGTGTGCCGTTTTGCATCGTTGATGACTCCACGGTCGCTACTGGCTAGGTGATTACAATACCTACCAAACTAGGGTCCTAAACTCTTTCCTCTTTGCTGTCATTTGGCTAAAATCAACCCACCGTGAAGCAACAAAACACTGTGCACATATAATTTCCTCTCTTTGGGTCGGACTTTATTGAAATCCACACCACGGTCCGAATGGAAGAGGACTGAGACCGCTGAATTTTGGCAAACCTTTTGCACGTTTTTCTGGTCCTGGTCAAAACAACACATTCCAAACAGCAAAAAGACAGCTGGCAGAAGAATTAACCTTGGCTTTATTCTCCATGATGCAAAAGATGAAGCCTCTTCATGCCATTTCTTTTAACTAGAGAACATGTGACTATAACACACAAAAGCTTCCCGGAATCACACATATTGTGAATGTACATATTGTACATACACAAAGACATTGCTTGGCGAATATCATTACTATGAGGCGAAGACATTTTTACTGTGCATTCACAATATTAGGTTCCTCACTGCATCAAAACCATCTGCTTTCTGAGATAAATAGGAATTCACGTGGAAATCCTGGTAAATAATATTCTCCCTGGGAGGCAAGTGTTGTTGAAGCCACATGTAGCTTAGGCTTTTGTTCAAAACATCACGTATGCTTCCCTGAACTGTTTGCCTGGATCCATTTATATTGTTGCTCAAAAATGCATTAATTTATATACTTGATAATGGAAAACCATTTGCCATGAATCATATATGTGCATCACACCACTGAACCACAGACTGCTTGGGAAAAACACATGCTAACTCAATGGGAGAAGGGACAATATATAGCATGACCACTAAACACAACGCAATCACTTCAGCTGAGATTTAGAAGAGCAAAACCTGCAACAATGGGAGGATAATGTGTGACAGACATGCATTAATAAACACGATCGCACAGGGGGACCAGATGGCGTGACTGAATGGAGTGACAGATGAAACACTGGTGGCATGAAGAGCGCTCTCCGTTTGATGAAGTCGCATGTAAACATTCTAGGACAGTGGAATGGGTGGATGTAAAACAGTGGGAGAGGACCATAACTAACTGCCCATATTAAAAAAGTACAAGACATGAGATCATGCCAATGTGGCATTTCAGAACAAAAAATATTCTCATTAATAATCTCAATAATACATGTTTTGGATTGTGTGTGCTAAAGAAACTGAGCATAACTAACACATTTATTCCGAATCTGGGAAAGAGGAAGAAGGGGGAGAGAGTCAGTACACCCGACAGCAGAGATGATTTAGTGGCTAGATGATATCACAAAATGCCTTTTTAAGAAGGAGGCAAAAAGTTATAAAACGCCGCCATCAGAAAAAGTTTTACTTGCAGCTATGGTTATAATGTTATGTGCAATTTACAGGTCACATGATAATGCCCCAAGGAGAAATGCATCACATCTCCTATCCCTCTGAGGGCATCATTATTCCTAAAGGGTATCCTCAAAACAAAGGTGTACTAAAAAACACATTAAAGGAAATCTTCCTCCACCCACAAAGTTGCAGGAAACAAGTTTGGGAGCACAAGTGTGATTCTGACCATTTGTAACCTTGATCCATTTCGTAACACATCATTACAAAGGCCTGGCTGATGGAAGCCACACCTTCGGCATGGGGATGATCTGCAGAAACGACCATATCGGACACTGCTCTCGTCGGCTGTCACATCGCAGTGAAGTGATGGCACACCACTGTCACTCACTGTCACACTGCCAAAGACAAGGCACAGAGACTGGAAAGAGACATTCGCATCCAGCTGTGTCGAAAGTCTATTTTTAACCCAAGCCATCAAGTGGGAGATTATCACACAGGGATGAGTGGCCCTCCAAATTTCAGTTTGATCTTGTTTCCTGTTGGGGTATTTTTCAGAAAGATATATTTTCTGAAATTCAAGGAAAACCCTTATTGAGACTGTATTCGTAATCTTTTTAGTTGGACTCCTGAAGAGGCACTGATCCTTCATATTCTGCAGCAAAGCCATTGATAATAGAATAAAGTCAAATACTATCAAAAATAGTAAATCATTGAGCCCTGAACAAACTCAAGACCCGCTCTCTCAGGTGGTTTCATTTAGTCCTCGAAAACTCACAGGGAGAAACAACCTGATAAGCAATCACCACACTTCCTGCATGCTTACAGCTCAAAGGATGATGGGAGATCGATGTCACCTCCTGTATGTATGCTAGGCTTGATGAAAATACAATAACATAATCTACTGTACCTGTTGGGGTACTGGAATCCTTTCTCAAAGTCATACTTTGGGTGTTAGTTCAGTGTCCCAAACTTAAAGGAATTTCCTTTAAATTCATAATGGAGAACAAAACCTTTTCTTTTTTAAGCATGCTGCCAGTAAATCATTACATTTGAGTATTACCCTGCAACTCTCCTTACTACTAGCCAGACAATACTTTCAAATTGATTACAGTGATGATGAAGCTCTTCCTCATCTTTAGCATTCAAATAGTCCTGTCCACCATTCGGGAGAAGTAATTACTAAATCGAATAAGCACACTCTATTTCACAATCAAAAAGCCTACATTTTTAATCAAGAGTGATTATAATGGACTACTTGGCATGGGGCAGATTTAGAAATTAGCAGGCAAAAGATTGGCAAATGCCAGACGTCCAATCCTCATGTTTTTAATATAAGTGCAATTAAGGATTTAAGTCAGATATTTTAGTGTGCTAGTCATTCGAGTGCAATTCGTGGCATTGAAAATCAACAACTATAGGAATGAAACATCGATTCATTTAAGGATGAGCGTGACATCACATGAATATGACTGAATATGACTGTTTGCACATTTTGAAGTGGGTGTTCAAATAAATACATTGTTTTGGATTTTAGTGTAGAAACGAATAAGAAAAAAAGAAACGCATACTTTCTCAAACTCAGGAAATGTCTGAACCTGTTGAAGCAACATCAGTAAGTAATATTAGTAAGAAATAAACAGCATGATCACCTTGACAAATCTCCAGCGGGCACACATGGAATAAACCACACCACACTGAAGAAAGTCAAATTCCATTGGCGAGCATAAAGTCTTATCGAAAAAAAAACATTCTGATTGATCATGAAACCGCAGCAGAATAAGAAGTGTTTCTTTCACCAATATCAATTTGCAACTTTCATTTTAATGCAAAGCACTATAGCGCTTGAAAAGAGCATTAGAACTTTGTGCCAACTTAGTATAAGCTTTCATTATTCAATCTTGAGACAAACTTTTTCTTCAAGTCATATTCAACACATTTGCAACCAAACTCATCTCTCCTTAACACATCCTTTTCAAAAAGATTATTTCCAAAACGGTACAGCATATACCCAATCTCATTTTGATTCGACCCTCTTCATTCCAAGCCAGCAAGAGAACAGCAGATGGCATCATGGCAGCCTGTAGCTCACTAGGTAAGTCCCAAGTTCTTAGGAAGTACATTTCCAGCTGCTATATAAGATTATATTCAGTCCTCAGCTGTCTGACTCAAGTTAGCCAACCCACAGATAGATGCTAGTTCTCACATCTAAATTCAAGTAGGTGTTAGAGGAAGCAATTAGGGACACTATGTGGAAAGTTAAAAGCAACATGGGAGATTACAGTATTTGTCTATAAGTATAATGGATGACTCATCATAATAATTGAACCAAACAGCAACTAAGTCAGGTGAAACATGAAGAGATGCAACAGATGCATTTAAACTTAGCTACATAGATTAAAGGATTCTCTTCCTAGACTCTGCAACAGTTACATAAATGCATTTTGATCAGTGACCGGCCGAAAGTTGAACCTACACGGCCTACAACGTTCATAAAAGACAACCAAAGCATTAAATAGCAACTGGCCCAACTCTTCTAAAGATAACAATGCCGCTATAATGGCAAAGGTGTCCATGGCACTTTTGGCCAATTTGATTCTTTTCATGAGGCTTGCACAGGGAGTCTGACAATTGTAGTTTTTGTATTTTTGCCCAAGGTATATAATATTTGTTAACCATAAAAAGACAATCATAAGAGCAAGACATTGCCCTGATCCATGACTAAACAACCTGAGACACTTAAACTTTGTCTTAACAAAAAAAATCTCCAAAGATGATAAGCTCCACTCCTAAAGACAAACTTTTATATATAAGAATATTACTGATTCACAGGGTCTATGTACCAACAAACTGAGTATCCTACGCATTTGGTGGTGATCAACCACTTGTTGTTCCCTTCGATTAAAATCACAAAGCTGTCCAAGACATTCAAAGAGTTTGCCATTTCCTTACCGTCATAGCCAGCCTCTAACAAACCAAACTGCTCCAGCACCTTAACAAAGAGGACCACAACCACCAGCACAGCAATCATTTCCAGTCCCTCCAAGTTCATATTCAACATGTCGGATGGGTCACAGGCTGCCCATGGCCAAACACACAGAGCTCACTGTGCAGCACTGTCTACAGGCCATTTAACACCAGTTAGAGCCCTGCATCTCTGGCTGATAAGACCGGCACATGCCAGAAAGGGAGGGGGAAGAAGTGTGTGGAAGGGAGAAAAGAGGGAGGGGGAGATGGAGTGGCATGGAAGAAGACGAGGGGGCGTGAGGAGAGAAGTGGCGACGGGGGGAGGAAAGGAGGGAGGGCGGCGAACCTGATCATAGCAACAGGGAAAGAAGAGAAATGGACAGAAAGCTACAAAAGGATAAGAATGCGTGCGACTCAGAGAGCGAGGGATAATGGGGGAAATGGCAGAGAGTAATCACTACCAGTTGCTGTGGGATACTGACTGCTGCTTAAGAGTTCGGGCATGTGCAAAGGTCATACGTGCGGAAGTCCTGAATTTCCCCCCCCGTCGCTCACCAACGCAAGGATGCAAAACAGCAGAGTACATAGAGTCACAGTACATCATTCACCAAGATATTGTAAGCTACTTGGGTGCAAATCCTATGCAATCTTATCCAAAGACTACTTGCTCGTCTTTTTTGAGTGGTCTGATACACAAGCTGGTTGCTCCATTAAACCCCGACAAACTTGAGTGTCTTGTGTAGTTTGATAGTTATAATATTTAAAAAGATAATGAAAAAAAATTGCTCTTATTTCTTTAAATTGGCTAATTATTTATTCTCCTTGTTCTTATTGTAAATACTAATTCATAGTCTACTGAGCATTTCCATTTTATAAATTAAATTCTGGCCCGTCTTCTTGTGGAGTTTTATTCTCCTCCAGCAGCAGCATGGTATTTCTTCAATGGGTCTCTTCTCTGGCAATAATGTAAACATTACATTGAGCATTATTCTTGATTAGGACACAGCAGCCACTTATGTTGCCCTTGGAAGAGGGAGTATAAAGGGACACGCTCAGCAGGCACGGGCTATGATGAGAACTGGAACAATGGCAAATTCAAACAAACAAATCCAAAATATCCATGAATGTCTGCAGACGTACAATATAAATGAATGTCTGATAAGCAAAAAGCTCCTATGATTAGAGCTAATCCAGAAAACTACCTCCTCTGTGCAATTGTTTTCTATAATAGAAGGAAATCATAGCGAACATGCTATAGTGAATTTCTAATCCCCCATCCACTGACAGAAAGAGCACCTTTCAATTCCCCCTTTATCAATAAGTAAGATTCCCAAGATTTCCCACCTTTTCAATATTTATTTGAAAGATGTCCCTCTACCGGCTTTTACATAGTCATTTACTGGGTTAAACTGATGTATTTGGGGAATGTAAAAGGTTAAACTGCCTTTGTACTGTTTATGAATACTGTAGAGACCTGTATTTTGAGTTATCATGGTTTTAGAAAATTCCATCATGCTTAATCAACCATTCAAATTCTTTAATATACAATATGTGAATATATAAAAAATTAAGATGGCCAGCTAAAGTATTGATTGCATTGTTCAGTTCCACCTTTGAAATGCCATTCAATTTAAAATCCAGAAAATCCACACACTTTATACAGAGTTACATCGAGCTTATCCTTTAGTGCCTCATGACATCACACCTTGTCAGTGTGACCTGACTGTGTGGGCCGTATAAACTTCCAACATCTGGCTGCCAAAATCTGGTGAAAGAAGTTCACAGCTTCCATCAAATGTTCAAAATGAGCCAAAAAAGGAAAAAAATTACTTTCATATAGAACGGTATCTATCAAACAAACACGTCCAACAATGCCTAGTACAGAACAAAGGAAGATGATCCATCTAAGACCAAGTGATTATGTAAGTATGGTTTATAATTAAAAGGTGCCCCACTGATGAGGTGCCTTGCAGAGGCTCTCCGGGATGGAACGGATCCCACATTCATCTTCACGCCCCATGCAGCTCAAAGGGAATGGTTAGGATAGCGACTTGCCATGGAAACGACCTGTGCTGTGCGCGCTCTCGGCCAGCTCGTTTAGCCCACTATCGGTTACTTTTCTTTATTTGTGGCAGCTGAGCAAGCTCCAAATAGTTCCAAAGCCCCAAGTGTGTGTGTGTGTGTGTGTGTGTGTGTCGTCTTTGGACATGGCAGGACAGGACAATTGCGGAGGAAGCTCCTAGAGAATAGGGGCTGTAAAGGTGAAAAGAAGGTGCGATAGGAGTCTCACAAGCAAAAGCTGTAGCAAGACAGATAAGAGCAGAAGTCGGATTTCACCTTCCAACTATGTTCCTGTATATCATATTTTAAGACCTAAAGCAGACACTATCACACCCTTTGGTCCATAATCAATGTCGCTTGCAAAAGTAGTAGCAGATGTCACAACATGAACTAATCTCAAAGAAAGTTTCTCTCCAATCACCTCAGAACTTGAATTTTGCAGAGGGGGTAATCAAGGTCCTTGGGTAATGACAATGGAAATAATCAAGGTTTGTGCATGTCATCAGCACGCAGTATGCTTTATCAAGCAGTGTATGATTGGTGATGAAGGTAATTGCCAGTGCTTAACACTGTGGTGGTGTATTGGTTAAAGCTGAGAGCATGTAGGTGGCACATGATGGCAGAAAACTAGACTTGTGTGTAGCACCTGCAAATGGTCAAACTGCTGTATGATAAATAAACTGTATCAAATGAGCAATGCATCAGTCCAAATGAAGATGACACTTTATTGATTCCCATGGGGAATTATGAGAATCATGAGAATAATTATGAGAATAAACAAAGATTATTTTATTTTGATGTATTTGAAAACAAATCAGTCCTCAAATGACTCTTTTTTAATATTTTATTTGAGCTTATTTTACCATCTTACCTTATCTCTTACCATCAGAATAGCACCTGAATGCTACTGTGCTTGTTTGAATTTGTCTGCCACACTCCCTCTCTCTACCATTACCACCCTACCCCCATTATATTTTGCACTACGTTGTGTGAAAGGCTATTTTTCAAACCTGTTCTCTGCTGCTTCACTCTAATTCTCGCTTGTCTTCAACCTTTCTTGGCCTCCAGTGTAAAGCTGCGGTCCTTTTATCACACGTCTGAGTCCTCTGCTTTCAAATTGTGACTTACATGTCAATCAAAGATCAATTTAAAACTGCCGATTGTCTCCTTGCTTCAGTAGATGATGTATCGGTACAATGATTTGATGATTATTCAACAAGTGCTTGCATTAAAGGATTAGCTATCCAACTAGCCCTCTTCCTCTATATATTTAGGCCTATTTTAATTCAAAGAAGATTAGAGCTGCAATTCGTGCCTGCAGGTAAAAACTGCTCCTGATGTAAATAAGTAAACACAATGGAAGCAAGAAACCGTTCCCTTATGTTTACTTAAATTGAGTTACCATTGAATTCCCATCTCTAGACAACATACTCCTGAAAGCACAGCGCTTCTACGTGGCGTTAAAACAAATTAATGTCCATCATTTGTTGGTGAAATTACACAAGAAGGCCCAGATGGCCTGTAGCCTTCAAACAATATGGTTAATTGCTAATTAATTTAATTTGGCTCTTGGTAAATTCCCAGTAATGGATTGCGTTAGAATGACTTTGTAGACAAATTTGTCCTGTAAGACATTTCCTTGGAACATAACCTTTTATAAAATACTCACACGGAATTCAAATGGAATCAAATTAACCAGGACCTTTGTTTAATAGAAAACAATATCGCAAGGCAGTCAAAGCCCTGCTGTTCAGGAGTGGCTGTGCATGCAGAGTATGAAAGATCAAATCGGAAACCGTACTACACAAATGTTACTACGACCACGCAATATAATATCCTGCTCTAAAACCATGCAATAATAATGCACCAGACTACTTACAGTCGGACTAGAACAAACTACTTACCCTTTTGGATGATTATCCCCGAGGAGAACTGAGGAGCGATTAGCCTTTGGATATGGAGATCTGTTCACGTTCAGGAATCAAGGTACTTCTCCTCTTAGAACTTCATTTACAAGACAATTTGTAGTGGCATTACTGAACTTGTGAGCCGTATTCTTTCAAATGTACATGACTGGGTTTACTGAAGCATTTAGCACTGAGATCATATTTTATGAATTGCACTAAATTGCTCCTTTTCAATCTTAATTATCTCCTTCAACAACAACAACAACACTATGACAGTGTCCGAACATTTCAACGTCAGTGCATTCTGGGCTTAATTCGGTGCAAATACCATTATATTATTTACAATTAGCTTTTTATTCTCTTTTCATACTCGATCACATATCATAGTGAGGGTCCAAACATGTTATGCTACTGTGTTGGTGCAAAACCGCCAATTAAAAAGCAGCACAATTGTTTTTCCTCTTGTGTTGGTGTCCAACTGTTAAAGCTTGTGTGTGAGATTCTGCTGCCATCAAATGGAAACTGGGAGAATTCACAAAGCTCTGGACTAGATGGAAGGGAGCCAAAAACTGCTAAATGCTAGAAATGGGTCAAAAATGCTAGAAATAGAGCAAATCAAATAAATATAACAAAACTAATTTGAGAATCAGCCTAAATCTACACAGCATGACACAACTAATGACAAATATTAACTTAAAAATACATAATTTTGACAGTGCCAGCAGCCCAATAAAAAGGCAAAAACTAAATGCCACCATAACATACTTTCTTATGAATCCCATTGCCCATCTGTAATATGCTGTTATTGTATAAATATTGATTATATAAAATATCTTCACTACGTCTGCAAGCACTATACCGAGCCTAGTTGGATTCATAATGCTCGGAACTAAATGAAGTCATGGCGGGGAATGAAGTGGTTATAGAAGTGAAGCAGGACTGCACCCTGGGGTGCAGTAAGTATCTGTAAGACAGACAGTAAGTATCTGTGGCTGCCCTGAGGCTGTCAGGATGTGTTGCCACGGCCCACTGGGAACAACATCGCTGTCTGTGCATGGCTAAGCCCACTTTTCTGCACCTGCGGAGCCTTTCTGAGAGGGATGCTGGTCATTAATCCAGCTCTAAGTGAGCCCTCTTAATACTGGTCACCATACCCTCTGGGGAAGGAGCGATTAATTTCACTAAGCAAACTACGGCATCGAGTGCCACGCCACGATGGAAACAAAAACAAGCCTGCAGCTCAGGGGCCCTGAAGAGCCAACTGCTGTGGTCTTGCTTTTCAATTTAAATGCTAATTTAGAGAACTGCCAAACCAATGCAGTGACTTTGAAAAATAAGTGTCGAGAGATTACATGTTGCTGTTATGCTGCATGGATGACCTCTCCTCAGCTCCTCATGCAAGAGTAGGCTATGAACATTTGCATATCAGAGAATATGGATATCCAAAACCTCTTTGATAGATCATTTGGTTTAGCAACATCAATTACTTGATCTACCTGTTCGTGATTATATGCCTTGCTGTGCATAAAGCATCTTTGACTGCCACATCCCGACGTCCACCCAGCGTTTCTGAACAAGTCGTCTTGTTCTGGGAAATTCATGTAAATGCTGGGGTATTCCAGGAATTCTTTGCCTTATACTTAAGTGCTATTAAGAGACTATATCTATGACTGCAGTTCATGCATTAAAAACTATTTCTCTAGACCAAACAAGGAGGACATTAGTCAAAGATTTTGTCTGAAAGAGGCTGTTAACAGTACAGCTTAATGGCACCTGTCTCCAAAATGGAGCCGGAGCCTAATCTGTGTTAGTGAGCACTTCTCCTTTGCCGAGATAATCCATCACCTCGGACAGGTCTGGCATATCAAGATGCTGATTAGACAGCATGATTATTCACAATAAAAGGCCACTCTAAAATGTGCAGTTTTATCACACAGCACAATGCCACAGATGTCGCATGTTTTGAGGGAGCATGCAATTGGCATGCTGACTGCAGGAATGTCCACCAGAGCTGTTGCCCGTGAATTGAATGTTCATGTCTCTACCATAAGCCGTCTCCAAAGTAGTTTCGCAACCTGATCAACTCAATGCGAAGGAGATGTGTTGCACTGCGTGAGGCAAATGGTGGTCACACCAGACTGACTGGTTTTCTGACACACACACACCCCTGCATATCTGTGAAATCCATAGTTCAGAGCCTAATAAACGTCTCTCTTCAAGATAAAACTGCGCATTTTAGAGTGACCTTTTATTGTGACCAGCCTAAGGCACACCTGTGCAATAATCATGCCGTCTAATCAGCATCTTGATATGCCATACCTGTCAGGTTGATGGATTATCTCGGCAAAGGAGAAGTGTTCACTAACACAGATTTAAACAAGTTTGTGAAAATAATTTGAGAGAAATAGGCCTTTTGTGTGCGTAGAAAAAGTCTTAGATCTTTGATTTCAGCTCATGAAAAATTGGAGCAAAATCAAAAGTGTTGCGTTTATATGGAGATATGGCACAGAGATTGGCATGGCAACCCCAAAAAAACGACAGCTGCTCTCCCTGTGGTCGGCCAAAGTCTCTACTTGGTTCTGTAAACACCAGAAGGCCAGGAATGAGACCGGGCCAGCAACAAGAACCATACAGAACACCTCCACCACCCCTATTAATGTCACAAGGAATTAACACAACAAAACAAACTGAGGTCCTCGGTATGGAGCTCAACTTATTGCTTTTAGTTGGACCTGTTGGCCCTTTTAGTCTTACAATCAAGCATCTAGTTCTGAATTATTTAATCATACAATGCATTTTCTGCCTTTGGGTAATGTATTAGCAAGTGTCAGTAGCTGTACACAACATTTCAGTGATCGGAACGCACCAAACACAAGACGGACATCAATTTCCCAGTTGGTTGCTTGAGTCATAGTTGATGTTTTGCTGTTTCCATTTGAGCAGTTATACGAGTGTACTCACTCCCACACCGTCTCTACCCACAACAACATAACTCGGAACATGAGCAAGCACTTAAAAAACACAACAAGCCCAAATGCAATCATCGGTGACTACCACCATAATTATACTGGCACTTCTCTTATCCGTGGGTAATAAAAACACTCAAAGCCGGGCTGGGGGAAGTGGAGAGGAGTTGGAGGGTAGAGTTCCTCTGGGTGCTTGTTGGACCGTCAACTCTTGTCATGTGGATGAGTGCAGCTATGATAATTAATGGCAGGCATTAGAGTGGGTAGTGGAGTAGCACTCAGGTCTCTCAGGCACTGTGTCTGTCAGCTGGTCAGCCCTATTCATCATCCTGTCCCTGTCTGATGAGCCCCACA